>QGSO01000884.1:12242-81867 GCA_011037825.1 Carya cathayensis | reverse complement strand
AGTAGTGAGAACGCAGTCACCCCAAAATTTTAGATGTAAGTGTGCTTGAAATCAGAGACTACGGGCAACATTCAAGAGGTGCAGGTGTTTGTGCTCTGCAACACCATTTTGTTATGGAGTTTCAACGCAAGTACGTTCATGAATGATGCCTTCGTCATAGAGATAATTTTAAAATTTGTGGGAAAGAAATTCTTGTCCATTATCAATTCTTATTATTTTAATCATGGTGTTAAACTAATTTTGGATAAGTGCAAAAAAATGCATAAGAAGAGTATAAGCTTCAAATTTATGTCGCATGAGATAAATCCAAATAGTGCCAGAAAAATCATCAACTATTGTAAGAAAGTAATGAGCACCACAAATTGAAGAAGTATGATAACTATCCCATATATCACAAAAAATTCAATTAAATGTAAAAGTACTTTTATTAGCATGTAAAAGAAAAGAAAGTCTAGTGTGCTTAGAACGAGCATAAACATCAAATCAGAAATAAAACAAGGATTATTATTAAAAAACTAAGAATATTTAAGTGGGAAGGATGACTTAGGCGTTGGTGCCATAGGATCTTATTGGTAGTGATCTAAGTAGAAAAAGCCATAATGGGTTCAAACCGATACACATAAAGTCCATTGCAAAGCTCACTCACTCCAATCATCCTCGTTGAGTGTGGGTCTTGAAAAAAATTAGTAGAGGAAAAAGAAACAAGGTAAGAATTATTAGTGGTAAGCTGAGGGACAGAAAGGAGATTAAAAGTGAATTGAGGGACAAAATAGACATTGTGCAAAATTAGGGATTCAGTCAAGGGACATGTGCTGACCCCTTCAATTTGAAGGGTATGACTAATGGGTAGGCTAATGTACTGTGCATGAGGGGGTGAGGTGAGTTGCGTTAATAAGGTCTAATCATAGCACATGTGATGGCTTGCCCCACTATTAACTGCCCATATTTAGCAACTATCAGAAGGAAATTGTGAAGAAACGTTACCCACAAAGTTAGCCAATGAATCTGAAGGGTGAAGTAGGTAAGGGGAAGAATGAGAGTTGGGAGGGGAAGCCATGAAGGCGTTGGAAGAAAGGATCGGTTAGGTTGATATCATGTCAAAATTGTAATTTTTGTATTTCTAGAACTTGCATTTTACAATGGAAGAATAATCAAATAAATAGTACAAAGTCTAAACTATCTATGGTAACTGATCAACTATGGAAATAAGTTACAAATACAATTTTACGACTAATTTTCTAAAATCAAGATGATGCTAATCTGGTAGTGATTTTCCTGATTTTGTGCAATGGGGATTTTGTCAATATGAACTCAAATTTCAACCAAAACCAACTCTAAGAAACTACAACAAAGGTGGATAACAAGTGACAACAGAATATTAGATTCTTCACCTCTCAGACTCCGTCATTTTAATCTACGTACGCTCTCTTTTTTCTTTTGGTTCCCTCATGTTCATTTCCTAATTTATCTATTTTCCTTCCCTTCCCTTCATTTACTTTATCCCTTTTGCACAGTAATAGTGTCAAATGGTAGTGGCAACAAAAAACTAGTATCTATGAAAAAAACTGAAGCAATTTAGCAAGGCTTTTGTATCTCTATTCCTCTTACCTCAAGCCTAGTTTAGTTTTTAAAATACCATCTCATCTATGCACTGTAGTTGGATGGTTAAGTTTTTAGACATCAAGTACTAAGGCTTATATTACGAAGCTTTTCTTCAACATCCCCCCGTTTTTAGAAAGAGAAGGTGTGACTTCTTTCTAGAAAAAAACAAATCTCTCCGTCAAGTTTCGCCGGAGAGGAAGGTGTGAGTCTTGGCTCCACCTTCCTCTCCATCTCGCTTTCCTTTTCAGTTCCTTTTTCGCTACCTATATATGAATATGTTTATATGGTAGTGTTTTTCCACCGGTTCAGATTTTCTCAAATCTATAGCTTTCTGGCCATGAACAATCAACACACGCCCCACCACGATGTTCCCCTCCCATCGATCTACTGGAACGATGCGGAACTGCGCCCAAATTGTCAATGCGTGCCCTCACATGTAGCCTCCTTCCTCTCATGGCCATCATGCGCCGCTGCCCTCCGACAGCTCCGCCAGCTACACGTGCCGTACTAGGAGATTCCCCATCCTCTAATCCTTTAGATCGGCTTGACCTCTCATCCATTCTACTGGCGCGTCGTCCTCACGTGCCACTCTAGGGACATGAGTCAACTTTTCCGCCATTGCATATCTGCTCTTCCGATGCCAGTCTATCCAAATTATTGCTTTCCCTAATCAATGATCTTGTAAAAGAGACTAAGGACCTCACCAACAAATACTTCAATGCTTTCAACTATAGTGCTTCCTCATGCACCGTTTCTAGCGGTGGCCTACCTTCAAAACATCTTTTAAGATGGTACCCTCTTTGTAGGGTCTAGGTAGAGATCAAGAAATTGGTCTCAAAACCCTTATTTTTTTTTCCTTTTTCCACCTCGTTTGCATTCTGGTTGTTGCTTTGGGGTGTTTTGTTGGGAACTCCACCCTCTCTAACTTGTATCATCTTTTACTTTAATGAAATTGCTTGCTTAGGAAAAAAAAAAAAAGGTACTAAGGCTTCTAACAGCTCCTGTTCATATATTCAAATTAAAAATTAAAAATACTCCCCTTTATCAATAATTCGAATTAAAAATTCATAAATACACAAATAGATGTGAAGTAATTCGAGTTAAAAATTAATAATTCATCCCTTTATCAATAATTTGAATTAAAAATTCATAAATACACAAATAGTTGTGAAGTAATTTGAATTAAAAACATTAGAGGAAAAAAAATATTCAAAGTTTTGAAAAAAATCAAAATTTTCGATAAATATAATTTTATATTACAATATTCAATTTTATTGAAATACTTATTTAATAATTATAATATTTATTTAATAATAAATATTAATATATTCATAACTACTACACAATAATTATTAAATAATTTTTAATCAATGGTGGGACCCATCATTTTATCAAATTCCAAAAAGTAAAAACTCTCATCTTATCTCACCATCCAAACACATTTTTTTACAAATTATCTGATCTCATCTTAACTAAAAAATTTTACTACTTTTTAAAATATCTAATCTCATCTCATCTGAACTGCGTAACCAAATAAGACTCTAGTTTGTTTTTAAAAAAAAATTACTTATTTGAGTATTACAAATCAAATCATGTAATATCAATGATATAGATAGGGTATTTTTCACACTGGCTTGAGAATAGAATAACTCTATACATTATCATATTAGTTTCTTTGTAGTATATATGACATAACTCTTTTCTCTCCAAGCATCTCAATAAATCTAAAACATATAAAATTGTGATAGCAACGATCACTGCATAAACTAAATTCGTACCAAATAAACAAATCAAGTGGCAATGTTTTAGACATATGACTATTGTTATGATCATCACCTATCTTCTTATCTAGTACTAAAAAATGGGATGCATGGTCCTAAATATAGATCTCTATGTACATATATATGCTTATTTGTCTGTAAGAAGTTTCAATATAGTTTCTAGTAAATGATCTTAGAATACATGGTAACAAATTAACTATTCATTTACAATCATGGCTGTTAATTTTTCCCTGAAACATCAATAAAAATTAGCAACCATTTAATTTTTATTTTTCCCTGAAACATTAATAAAAATTAGCAACCATTTAATTTTTATTTCTTTCTTTTTGTTTCATTAATAACCATTTCAAAATAGGGCTCCTTGTTAGTTTTAATTTTATTTTAACTGAAATGTGATGTAATGGTTGTTTTCATGGTGAGACTTTAAGAAACAGTTTTAAAAAATAGGACGAGAATTATTTAACTTTTTTAAACTCTTACATTCATCCCCAGGATATAAAAGATCCCATAATTAAAATTGAAATATGTCTTGAAAACTTAAAAGAGAGTTTGTAATGGAACATGAGTTCATAAAACTCTTCCATTCCTCCCCAGGAAATTTGTTTTGAAAACTTAAAGTAAATTACAAAACATGAGTTCATATATTACATTAAGCTTGCCTAGGCTTCTATCATATTTTCCTTGAGCCATATCCATCAAGTTGCTTCATCCTCATTTCATTCCTGGTTGGGGTATACACAAAAACAAAATGAGTTGAATACTCATTAAGCATTACTTCATACTCTAAACACATACTAACATTGGTTTAAATTAATAGATTTTTCATTCCTCTACATACTTTACATAAAACAATTTCTTCCCTTGAAAACATTCAAAGGTGAGTTTTATTTCCTCATCAAAACATCTACAGCATCTTGTACATTGATTTGAAAAGAGCTAAACAATTACATAATATTCAATTAACTGTTATCACTTTACATTAGCTAGTACACATTGTTACATGCCTTGTATGATAGGGTTAGCGGTCCTTGTGACCAGACTCTGCCCATGGGCCTCAGGTTAGGAGTCCATTTAGTCTGGGGTGGTATTGGGTGTACTACCAATACAACCTACCCAGCCTTTCAATCAACCCATTAATTAGAACCATCATTAATCCAATCATTGATTGTTTCGTAGCTCATACATAAAAACATTCATTTTTTTCCTTTCACTTGTTCATTTTAGTCCTTTTATTCATTTCATTTCATAACATTGTGCATATACATCATTTCACATCATGGAGCATAATGACAATAATTACTATATATAACATCAATTTTTGTATGTATACATTTATCATAGGGATACATAAAAGGGGTTGTCAAACAATGTCCATTACATACATATACTTCAAAGTATTAATACCTTAGCATAGATTTATAAAATACATTTAATTTCTAAAATATTTTTATTTCTAAGAAAAATATTTAATTTCCTTTCATTGCATAAAAAGACATTTTCTCGTAAAAGTATTTCATTCCATTTTCATAAATGAAACATTTCATTTTTATGTCATTTAAAAAGCTCTAAAAGAGTATGAACATAATATGTACTACAGTCCATGCCATTTTCATTTCATACAATCCATTTATGTGTGTGTAAGAAGTCAACCTACATTCTTACATAACTTTACAGCATTTGCTTTTCAAGTGTATATGCAACCTAAATCTAAAACTTGCATAAAACAATGCTTGTCTTATGCCTTCTTCACTTAAACCCATCAATCACCCAGTCTATCCTCCATACATACCTCTACCACCCATTTCTTAATCTCAAAACCATAGCTCGTGATCCCTTGAGTTTGCCTTTCTAACACATTGCATCCAACTTCATGGCTCGACACAACATTTGCGTCCATTTAATTCAACTACAAATTGCTCAATAACATTCCTCCACAAATAAGTCATTCATACTAAATCTATCCAATTAATTAAACCTTAACTCCTATGCATTTTAAATCCATAATCATGCATATCTATCATCATTATATCTCTTCAATCTCTATTCATTCTCATCTAATCATCATCTTATAATGTGTAAAATAGAGAGGAAGAGATAGAAGTTGTACCCAAAATAGAGTGGTTGTGTAGGTGGTTCAAGGTGTATAACAGCTGTTGTGGAGGTTCATTGTGAAGGATCATTGGCTATGTTGGCACTGTTATCTGGCTACATGGTATTATGGTGTTCGAATAGAAAATAAGTAGGAAGAGGAGAGTAATTTGTAGTTTTGAGCTTGAGGTATACGGGCTCGTTGGTGGCTAAAGTAGAAGTAAGTTGAAGAGATGGATAACTGCTACCATAGCACTCTCCTTGTTTGAGTAGTCTTTAATATTGGATTTAGAGATAGATGAGGCGAGATAGTTTAATTTTATGCATTTGACTATCATGCAGCATATAGAGGGAAATCAGCTTTTGGATCTTGGACACACATGGGGTAAAGAGCCATTGCAAAAACCATTGACCAATTCTCTCAAACCTTGTGGACAACAAGCTCTCTTCGTGGACAGCATACAGCCCCATCAATCCTTTTTGCCGCATGCAAGTAGTGATCCCGAATTGACATAATAGGAGGAGTGATTCACGGAGAGGGGGTCTTTTGGGAGAAGAAAACGAGGGCAGCAGCTTGGGAGAACGTATGTGACGCCCCCAAATTCCGCTTGGGATTGAACGGACATTTGAAGCGTCGGGACATGCAACACAAGGTTACCTGCCCCCGTTCATGACATATAAGATGCAATGTTTCTAACATGCATCTAGCATTATGCAATATTCGCAGCGGATAATCTTTTTCTTTAGCAATACTATGCACCAAACTAAATATATCCCAAATACTTGAAACATAATTCATACATAAAGGCATACTAAAAAGCCGTGATCACCACACTAGTCTAAAATGGTTGTGATCAAAAGAATACTTGAGATACAACTCCAAAAGTACAAGTATTAACCTAAGTTAAATACTATACCATCATCAACATCGCACCGTGGCCTAGTCGACCGTATTCAGTTGGTCAGATTCCAATTCTCCTTTGGGTCCTGTAACAAGATCTACCATTCGGGGGAATGGTAGTTGGGACTACCACAGTGAGATTTGATTACAAATCTCAGTAAGTTAACATAAAACTCACACACAGGTTAAAAATGCATGCATGGCAGTAAAAGCATAAATGCATAATTATAGTCATACATTAAAAAGATTGAGTACTGCAGTGAAAAATTGTCACTATGGAATAGATCAAATTTTGGTAATGTGCAGAGGAATTTAAGTATGGCTCAGGAAAGGCTCAGAATGGCTCATCAGAATGATCCTTTATCATTGAATAGGCAGCAAATTCAACAAGCAAGGAAAGATGTCCAACAGTGGATGCAAGAAAGGGAGATTATGTGGAAACAAAGATCCAAGGTTTTGTGGTTGGCTGAGGGAGATAGGAATTCACAATTTTTCCATCATAAAGAAAAAAAAAAAAAAAGAATTATCCGCTGCGAATATTGCATAATGCTAGATGCATGTTAGGAACATTGCATCCTATATGTCATGTACGGGGGCAGGTAACCTTGTGTTACATGTCCCGACGCTTCAGATGTCCGTCCGATCCCAAACGGAAATCTGAGGGCGTCACAGGTTTCTTTCCCAGTCTCGGTGGTTTTATTTTAGTATGGAAGGGTTGCAAAATATGTGAAGTAACCTGCGGCTGAGTGAGGAGGAAGATGCGTCTATAGTGCTGGAGGAGGAAGATGTTTCAGTGGTGAAGAGCAGGGGTGATTTGAGCTTGATAGGAAAAATATGGTGTGATAGACAGCTGGGAAAGCAGGTGGTTGAATCGACAATGGCAAGAATATGGTGTCTTAGTAAACCTGTTGTGCTGAAGGAGGTTGGAAGGAATGTGTTTGTAATGAGTTTTGCAACTCACGCTGATAAGGAAAGAATAGAAGCAGGAAGGCCATGGTTCTTTGATGGCCAATTATTTGTGATTATTCCATTTGATGGCATTACTCCAATTCATGCCTTGAAGTTTGATGTTGCACCTTTCTGGGTGCAATTCCATAATCTTCCTTTGTTTGGAATGAATAAGGATTATGGCATCAAGTTAGGTGGATCTATTAGTGATGTTTTGGATGTGGATGTTGATACTGATGATGTTGGTTGGGGTAGCTGTCTCAGAGTGAAAATCATGATCGATCTGAATAAACCACTTGCTAGAGGAAGGACATGCACGGTTCAAGGCACTAAAGTTTGGTGTCCCATATAGTATGAGAAGCTCCCTCGGTTCTGTTTTACATGTGGTAGAATCATACATGACAGTTCTCCTTGTCAAATGGAACCTCAAACATCTCCCCAATTTGGTGCTTGGTTGCGGGCAGAGTCAAATTTTAAGAGGAGATGGGAATCATCACAAGATCAAAATGCTAAAGGTGGTGCAAAGAACAATGGAGTGTTGCAGGAGCAGAACACGGCGGTGGTTGGTGGTGCTGGAATGGCTGAGGCCACAAATGGTAACGTATGGTCAACTTCAATGCACCATTATGAAGGGAGCATACGGTCAGGCATTCATGCAGTAACTTCTCATGATAGTTTTCAGAAAACATCAGTTACTGACTGTTATAGTCAGCAGGGAGTTTCTGATGTTGTAACGGCTGTTGACAATACTAAAGCTGAAGCAATTAATGAAGTACACGTGCACAAAGTAGGTGGGCCTATTACTGGGCATATTGCTGGGCCTGAAGTTGCTGTAGAGGCTACTAAGTCTGATGGGCCTGAGGATGGACTGCCTGGGGTAAATGGAGGGGCTATTGCTAAGCCTGTCCAAGGAGATGAAGATCATGTGAAGGATGCTGTAAGGGTCCAAGCTATGTCATTGCAGAGAAGGTGCACCAGAAGTGTTTGGAAGAAAAGAGCTAGAGCATCTTCCTATGTTTTATCTGAACTGCATTCACGCCAAGTTGATGAGGATACTAAAAGGAAGAGATCACTGGAGGGGAATGCTGGTGATGATGTACTTGGCAGTGAGCATAAAAAATGTAAGTATTCAGTATCACCCAATGATGATGGTGGGTATGTTGAGAAAGAAGTTCACCTTAGAAGGGGAAACAAGCAATTGGGATCACAGCCCTACCGAGATCAATGAGTATTATAAGCTAGAATTCCTGTGGGCTTGGGAACCCATTGGAAATTCAAATCCTATCTGACTTGGTCAGAAAAGAAGCCCCTGAGTTTTTATTCCTACAAGAAACAAAATTGAATTCTCGAGCTATGGAAAGATTGAAGTTTAAATTGGGTTTTTTTGGTTGTTTAGCTGTTAGTAGTGAAGGGAGGAGTGGGGGAATAGCTCTGTATTGGAAGAAAAAATATGTAGTCAAAGTACAAAGCTTTTCTAAGTTTCATATACATGCTGAAGTGACTGAGGAAGATGCAAATGGAGACTCTTGGTGGCTGACTGGGTTCTATGGTCAACCAGAAGTGGGTAGAAGGAATGAATACTGGTCTTTGTTGAGGTCTCTAAAAGTTCCTCCTGATATAGGTTGGATTATTTTGGGAGATTTCAATGACATTATGAGTAATGATGAAAAAAGTGGTGGTAGAGCTAAACCAGATAGGCAACTGAAGGCCTTTAGAGATGCTATTGAGGAATGTCAAGTGCATGATCTGGGGTTTAGAGGTAGTCCTTTTACTTGGTGTAATGGAAGGGAAGAGGGCCATACAATTAGTGAGAGACTGGACAGATGCCTCTCGAATTTGAAGTGGCATGCTAGTTATCCAATGGCTGTGGTGATTCATGGGGTGGTTACTTATTCAGATCATAGGCCTATTATTCTTAAACTGGCAGAGGAGATGCAAAAGGGACCAAGAAGGAAATTGTTTTGTTTTGAGGCAATGTGGATTGAACATTCTGGCTGTAAGCAAGTGGTGGATGGAGCTTGGAAGGCTGTTGAAAGAAGAAGGGAACTGAGTACAGTCATTAAAAAGATTGAGTACTGCAGTGAAAAATTGTCACTATGGAATAGATCAAATTTTGGTAATGTGCAGAGGAATTTAAGTATGGCTCAGGAAAGGCTCAGAATGGCTCATCAGAATGATCCTTTATCATTGAATAGGCAGCAAATTCAACAAGCAAGGAAAGATGTCCAACAGTGGATGCAAGAAAGGGAGATTATGTGGAAACAAAGATCCAAGGTTTTGTGGTTGGCTGAGGGAGATAGGAATTCACAATTTTTCCATCATAAAGTGTGACGCCCCCAAATTCCGCTTGGGATTGAACGGACATTTGAAGCGTCGAGACATGCAACACAAGGTTACCTGCCCCCGTTCATGACATATAAGATGCAATGTTCTAACATGCATCTAGCATTATGCAATATTCGCAGCGGATAATTTTTTTTTTAGCAATACTATGCACCAAACTAAAATATCCCAAATACTTGAAACATATTCATACATAAAGGCATACTAAAAAGCCGTGATCACCACACTAGTCAAAATGGTTGTGATCAAAAGAATACTTGAGATACAACTCCAAAAGTACAAGTATTAACCTAAGTTAAATACTATACCATCATCAACATCGCACCGTGGCCTAGATGACCGTATTCAGTTGGTCAGATTCCAATTCTCCTTCTGGTCCTGTAACAAGATCTACCATTCGGGGGGAATGGTAGTTGGGACTACCACAGTGAGATTTGATTACAAATCTCAGTAAGTTAACATAAAACTAACACAGGTTAAAAATGCATGCATGGCAGTAAAAGCATAAATGCATAATTATAGTCATAATAAACATAGTATAACTTGACATATAGCATGACTTAACCAGAACTTAAGCTGAACTGAACTTGATTAACATGGCATAAACTTAAGCTTAAAACATAACATGAACAAACAACATAACATGGACTTGAAATATAACATGAACGTAAACATCATAACATAAATAAGAACTTGAAATAACATAAACTGAACATAACATGTACGTGAGATAATATAACATGAACTTGATCTAAACTTGACTTAACTAAACTTGAATTCTTATTAATTGTCTTGATTAAATAATGTGCTTAATACGTACTCCACAGTTGTTGTGGCCCCACGTATTCAAGTAACATAAAACATAATACGTACTCCACAGTTGTTGTGGCCCCACGTATTCTACATGTCACAATTGCTGTGTCTCATGTAGTGTATGCTCCACAGTTGTTGTGGCCCCATACTTCATGCTCCACAGTTGTTGTGGCCCCATGAATCACATAACATAAAATATAATACGTACTCCACAGTTGTTGTGGCCCCACGTATTCAATGTCACATTCTCTATAGTAGCTCACATGCCCAATATATAACATAAAATATAATACGTACTCCACAGTTGTTGTGGCCCCACGCATTATAAGTAACATAAATATAATACGTACTCCACAGTTGTTGTGGCCCCACGCATTATAATAACATAAAATATAATACGTACTCCACAGTTGTTGTGGCCCCACGCATTATAAGTACTAACATAAATATAATACGTACTCCACAGTTGTTGTGGCCCCACGCATTATAAACATAACATAAATATAATACGTACTCCACAGTTGTTGTGGCCCCACGCATTATAAGTAACATAAATATAATACGTACTCCACAGTTGTTGTGGCCCCACGCATTATAAGTAACATAAATATAATACGTACTCCACAGTTGTTGTGGCCCCACGCATTATAAGTAACATAAAATATAATACGTACTCCACAGTTGTTGTGGCCCCACGCATTATAAGTAACATAAATATAATACGTACTCCACAGTTGTTGTGGCCCCACGCATTATAAGTAACATAAATATAATACGTACTCCACAGTTGTTGTGGCCCCACGCATTATAAGTAACATAATATAATACGTACTCCACAGTTGTTGTGGCCCCACGCATTATAAGTAACATAAATATAATACGTACTCCACAGTTGTTGTGGCCCCACGCATTATAAATAACATAAATATAATACGTACTCCACAGTTGTTGTGGCCCCACGCATTATAAATAACATAAATATAATACGTACTCCACAGTTGTTGTGGCCCCACGCATTATATAACATAAATGTCTTATCTTTCTTAATGCATGTGATATTATTTAATATCATATACTTTTCTAACATGGCGTATACTTGTAAATGGCATAATATGATTTAATCATAAACATTTCATGGCATACATGTATCATATGGCATACTTAACATGGCATACTTATAACATACATCATTGTATGCAGAAAAGATTATTTAACAGATAATTATTCATGAGAGATTAAATCATACGTAACAGATAAACATGTAATGACATAGCATGACATGGCATATACGATAACATACATACATAAATTGTAGTTCCTTACCCATCACACATACACAATAAACTGATAGTAAGTTAGAGGCTAACTTACCTCGATCGTCGCGTTCTATGAGAATAGAGCGCGAGACACGAGGAACTGCACAACAGCTGGAAGAGGAACACTCAGTCCTTAAGATTTTCACTTCTGAACTCAATTGCCATATTGTAAGCACTTGCAACACCACGGCCAACTTGAGGTTTCACTATACTCGGAAGAGATAAATTGACTTCAGAAAGCCTTTGCACTAAAACAAGTTCATTAAAATTATCAATAACAACCAAACAAACAACTCATTTCTCAATCCATATACTCTTAGCCATAGTCAACCACAAGATGACACCAGTCATCCCGGACTATAATCCATATCATCACTGCTTCGGGACACTGTCATACAGTTTCCCAACATTACACCATACGCTCCACACTTCTCTGCTACGCCATTCAACCCTTCGTGACACGCCATCCGTGTATCACGACTTAGTACAGAGTACACTCACGTGAACTCTCTTCCATTCACACTACAAAACCCATCACTGCGATACACGTCTCACGGTGCATCGCTACGCGACACGGAGTACGCGCTACGCGTACTTCCTTCGCTACAACACTCATCAACACGATGCACATCACACGATGCATCGCCATACCACACGGAGTACACTACATGCGTACTCCCTTCCTTCTACGACCCACATCACTACAGCGCACGTCGCGCGGCGCGTCGCTGCATTACACAGAATACGCTACACGCGTATTCTCTTCACACAACCCGCCGTATCACATCTACGGCATCCATCTCACGCCTATACTTCACAGCACAGTCCACAAAATACACAATCAAACTCAACACTTCACAACCACACTTCGCTTCACAACTACGCAAGAATTCCACAAATACAACTACACAATCCACAAACCAACCAACTATTTTAAACGTAAAATAACTAGAGATAGAAGGTTATACCATCGACGGGATAACCCGTGCGTCGCTCGTTGTTCGTCACGAACATGCGTCGGAGGAACGTACGTGGCGGCGTACGGTGGCTGTCCACCACATAAAGTGGTAGTTTGGGCTTGAGAAAGGCTAGGCGTGGTCTTGGAAGACTCATGATTTTACAGCTGTCGGTGAAGAACAAAATACGTGATTTACGGAAAAGATAAACTATACGCGTGATTCCAGATGAGGGTAAAGACAAGAGAGATGTGATTGCTGTCGGGAAATAATCCAAAACTGATAATTTTAGCGGGCTGTTACATCCTCCCCTCCTAAAAAGAAGATTTCGTCCTCGAAATCGACGCAAGTACAAACGTAAAACACGCTTAAAACACTGTAGATAGTTTGAAAAAAAAGAACCGTCCGTGACCCGACAAGTGCTGCAAAGTCTCGGGGCCTACTCTATGAATTTAATACGGCTAGTGATTTGAACAGACGCCTGATGTTGATGACAACCGTGATTGAAGGCTTTGAGTTTCTATAAAGAAACAGGATCATCTTCATCCATCGGAAAGAAAAAACATCGTTTCTTGATCTGTGTTTTGTTTTTCCATAACAAAATAATGGCTGGGCAAAACTCTTCCACTAATGTTCCAGACTTGAATCAGGAACCCTTGACGAATCAACCATCAATCTTTTCTCCTGAGGTCGTCAATACTACGATAGGAGCAGCGAACTGTTCTTCTAGTAGGACTGATTCTGAGATTATTACAGAATCATGGAAGCTCAGTAGTCAATATGCTGCCTCTGTTACGATCATGTCTCGGAGGTTAGAGTTGAAGTCTAATAAGTTAGATATGGTTTCCAATTAACAAGTGTTTTTATTGTGAGTTTGATCGATTGAATGGTTTTATTATTAGAAACTTTGATTATCTATATACTTATCTTGATCCATTCTGATCTCCGGATACATTGGATGCTTGAATAATCCCTGTGATTTTCAAATGTATTTGTGAATGTTTTAATCATCAATTGTTATGCTTAATCTTTAGTGATAAATTTTCTTGATCTTAAATGATAAATCTTCCAATTAAATGGAATTATTATTCTAGTTTAATTGAAGTAAATCGATCAGAAACAATATTCTAAATGATTAGACGGATCCTCGAAACCTTAGTCATTCTCTATATCAATTTTTTTTATCATTTTAATTTTATTCTGTTATTTTAAAAATCTTCATCGAAGTAATTTTCCTGTCTACTTGATTGCACGTTCATTTTAGTAATTTATTTTCTTTATTTGAATTTATTTTCTTCATCACATAAGTCAATCTCTGTGGATTCGACCATGTTAGGTACTACAACACCTGTATTCTTGTAGGTAAAACTATACTAATTTTTAGTTCACTAGTTTGAGTCAAAGTTGGGCGCAACATACAGGTTTTTCTGAGTCTACCACATCTGTGAGTCTTGTGACTTCACCTATTGATTTTGTTGGGATCGAGGTAGATCTTCTTTAGTATGTGTTCTTACTTTTGATGCACCACGCTTAAGAAAGATCACTTAAGAATTCGATTCTCTGCATTGTGAGGAGTTAAATCTAACCTCTTAACAAGTTGGTGACACCATGCATATACTCATATAATGCACCAAGTAAGGGGGAGTTTATGCCTTGAATTGACTAAAACTAGTTGAACATATTGCCCAAATAAAAAAAGGTCTCCTCTTGCCATGCCCATAGGTCGATCCTTATAGAAAAAGTCGGGTGTTCAAAAGTCATTACAGAAAAGATGAACACTCATGCATGGATCTAAGCTCTAATTGTCCTTGAGAGAAAAAATCATTGCCTTATTCATTATCGAAAAAATGAGCAATACAAACTGGACATATAGAGTCAATCTGACCCTGTGCTTGAAGGGAAATACCTTTTTGGGTATATAGGCCCTAGCATAAAGTTTGACTTTCAAGGAAAGTCCACCCTTCTTGGAACATTTTAAAGAAAGGGGGGTAAGAAACAAAAAAAAAAAAAAGGAGCGAAGGAAATAATAAAAATGGAAAGATTTCTTTGCTTCACTCACACACACACGAGTTCTTGGGAGGTTCTCTATTAAGAAAACTGCTCAATGGTGAAGACTGGTTAGTTGGAAATACTTCTCCTAAATAAAGAAAAAAAGAAAGGGGGGGAGGGGGGGGGGGGATGACTGGAACAAAGTCCAGGACAAAGAGGTTACTCAAAAAGGCTCAAACCTTATTATGGATGATATATACATTTTTTTTTTCTTGTTTGGGTTCTTTAAAATTGTTTTCCTTTTCAAAATTATTTTTAAAAATATTAAAAAAAATGAGCATAAATAACTGGACTTAATGTGGACATTTGCCTCTAAGGCATACTCTATGTGTTGAGAGAAAAGGGGGCCCGCGTGCATGGCACGTTTCAGGCCTTGGGCAGGAAATTTGAAATAAAGCTACTCTGCAGCATTAACTGCATGCCATCACCACTAATCCATCATTAAGCCCCAATTCTCATTTCCCATAATCTTGGTTGCCTTCTCCGATACTCATTGAGAAAGAAAAACCCCAAAATCTGTTCATGTTTTTTGAAGCTTCCTTCTTCGTGTTAATCCTTCTACACGATCTCAAGGTAAGTTATATTTTTTGAATATACTCTCTAAAGGTTGTTCGTCTCTTGAGGATTCCTCTTAGGGATTTACTGTTCTTGCTTCTTTAAGAGTTCTCTGAAATACCTTAAGCTTTCATTTAAGACTTGAAATCTGTTGGAAGGGGTTAGATACGGTTTTGAAAAAACATGCATGTTGGGTTTTGTTGAGAAATGTGATGAATAGAGTCTGCATGACTCTGTTTGGCTGGCCTTAATGTCATTATTCTTCACTCTATACTGCATGACTTTTTTTTAGGGTTAGATAATTTTTCCCATCTCATAAAAATTACCGAACGTATATGTGATTTCTAGAAAATTTTCTAGAAATATGAGTATGAATGGTTAAATTTTTTAGGAGATATTATTTCACTTTGAGATCAGGTTACATCAATATTTGTGAAGAAAAGTAAATCTGGGTACCTTAGTACATTGTGTGTTTGTCATACTCAAAAATGATTATTTTCTTGTGTAGATAAAATACAAAACTATTGCCAAGAAAACCAAATTTGATCGGAAGGTACCTCCAGAAAATTCTTCAAGTAAGGAGGAATCTGAATCACTTGAGAAAACACCAAAGAAAGCTAAGGTAGCAGACAAAGGATCAGCTTCGAATAAGGGAGTAGGGAGTACCAAGAGTAGGCAATTAAATGGTTTTTTGCGAAGCACTGTATTTGTGGAAACATAGATCACCCTTATATTGGAGACAACTATATGGAGAGTAAAATCTTGGTCTTGAGGACTTACATGAACACTAGGAACATATCCTTCTATTTAGAGTCAAAATAAGAGGCAGCTCATGATGGATAGATGAGCTATGCCAATCATAAGAGAGAAAGCCTTGAGTTTAGGTTAATAGCTGATTGTTTATCAAGGTGTCACCTAGGAGGAGGAATGATTCGTTTTAATTATGAAGGAGTAAGCTAGTCCTAGGTTGACAGGTTTCCCTAAGGAAATAGAGAAAGTAAATTCAGTTGTGTAAGGATCACATTCTTCGAAATCGAATTGCACGAATACTTGAAGCTTTAGATTTAAAGAGTATGCCGGTATGACTTGACCTACTTTGTGAAATGGTTCTAGTACAATTTTGATTAGAGTGAGAAAGTTAAGGAATGACAGAATTTAGTGGTATGTATATATATATATATGGTGAGTAACTCTTTGAGCATTAAGGAAATAAGAGATTTCACTTAAGCAAGGATTTAGTATCCTAGAAGGTTAATCTAGAACTTGTTAAGTTTAGGCAATAACCTTTGTGATCATTATAGATAAGATTAGTGTGGACTACGAGAGGAAGGAGTTACCTCATGAAGAACGTTACCCGCCACTTCACTCGACTACGTGGTTAGACTGGGATAGCTTCAAAGCGAGGACAACACGAGATGGAGTTGAGTCCAACAGAGCAGCAGAAGAGTGTGCCGCAACTGCCAACACTGAGCCCGCAACATCAAGATCATCTATGTCATCAACTCACCACTGACGTTTGCTAGTAGAGGATTAGGAGCCAGAAAACGATGATGAAGTTCATGCAGCCCCCAACCAAGGTCATTTCGACAATGTGGTCTATGATTAAGAGGACAACGTGTTCTACTACTTACCCAAACACGCCATGCCGTTGGACATCGATGCACCTCTACCGGATACAACAAGTGACGACACATCCAGTGATGGACAGTAGTTTTGATAAGCAACATCTTCTATTGAGCATGTTTTATGTTTGTACTTACATCGATTTCGAGGACGAAATCTTTTTTTTAGGAGGGCAGGATGTAACAGCCCGCTAGAAATTCAATGATGGAATTTCTATAGACTTTAGAAATCTCGTGAAAACCCCATAAGTTTTCACGAATCGGCTAATCGCAAAAGTTTTAGTCTGTCAACATAATTAGTGTTATCACTCACTATGGTGCCAGAAATGCAATTTTAATTGTTTGAGGTAGTTAGAAGTATCAGAATACCTTATAGTCTACACCACTAGACTCAGTTGCATATTTGAAATTTTTTAGTACTAAGTTTATTACGCTTTTTTTGGAGTGGATAGTAACCTCAATGAGCGTACTAAATGCAATGTTTTCAAAATCACAGTGTGAAATCTCCAAATTAGGTTAGAGAAGTTTTATTTGGACACTTGGCAAGATCTTAGCCACACATAGTGAATAATATTAGACACTTGGCACAAAGAGGAACCATTAGATGGATTTGCGAAAGAAATCAAGGTGTAAGGTCATGCTACCTAAGCAAAACGTTTTTCATCTGATCAACTAAATTGAGCCAAATCAAAGAGGGTTTCAACCCTAGTGAAACCCTAAATGGTCGGAATTCAATTGAAAGACCAAAAACTTGGTTGAAACCGAAACCCTAAACGGTTTCCCTAAACCCTAAAGTTGGCCTTCAAACCCTTTTTAATCCAATTTCTAGCATTGTGTTTAATCACTTGATTAAATCACTTCCACGTGCTATTAATTTCTCAAATTCTTATTATGACATCATTATCCAACCTTTTAAACCTTGAAAATTTGATTGGGCCAAGAAAAATTGGATTTGAGCTTGATAGCATCTCAAACCCTAACCAAACCCCAAATCGAAGCCCACTTGGTTGAGGCCCACCAAGACCCGCGAATTTGGCCACCTTGGCAAGGCTTCTTGGAGACGTTTCCTCCCCCACATGGCAGACCATCCACTGCCCTTGGCTACACCTAGCAGTGCCTTGATGAGATGGAGAAACCCACCCCATCAACCTCCATACCTCACAGCTTCTGCAGGCACTCATTTCCCCTCTCTATTCTCCACTTTATGTCACATAGCTACCTCTAATCAATGGTCATTCAAGTCCAAATCTTCCCCCTCCAGAAGTGTAAAGTCTTTCAAGACACACTTCTTTCCCTTTAATCACTTCTTCACCCCGTTCTTAGAGAGAAACCCAAAAGAGCTCCCTCCGGCAGATTTCTGGGTCTTTTTACGTGGAGATTTTTGACCCTTTTTAGGTATTTTCACACGATAAATCTTTCATAAAAGTTGTTCCTATTTGAGTATAGTTTCCGTATATATATTATTCATATCATTCCATGGTCATTTGGTTGGTCAAAAGTATTTTTAACCATGGAAATGTCATTTTGGGCGTGAATCTGGAGAGTATGTTATGTTTTGGAGTTTTTGACCAAGCTAATGGACATATCCTGGTCCGAAAATTTTATGGAGTGTTGTTAGCATGTGTTTAAGAGTGTTCATTGAGGTCTTGTTGCATGACTAAAGCTTTTGATAATAGATTTTCTTAGATCTAAAAACTTGAAAACTGGAAGTGGCAAAACAGTTTTTATTTGGAGAAAGTTTGAATATTTCGAAGTTTGATCTTACTATAAAGGTTTTGATATTTTTATATGATGATCCTAAGTCTCTTATTTTCATGTTAGGATGTTATTTTGGAGATATTTAGTATTAGTTTCAAAGATATGATTTTTCTATGCAANTTTAAAGATATGATTTTTCTATGCAAGAGGATTTCAGTTAGGCCTAAGATTTCATGTTTCTGGGTTAGATCCATGTTTTACTGAGTTTTAGGGATGCGATTTTAATTTTGATGGTTGGATCTTCTGTAAGAAACATTTTTAAACCATGTGATGTTTTAGTTTGAAGATCTCATCTTTGTAAGCCATGGATCAAGAGATTTATCAAAACTAGTTGAGGAAAAAGTTTATGTGTTTGGATTAAGTGTAAAACCAAAAGCTCCAAGTGTTATTTTGTGATTTTGGTGACTTTAGTTTGATGATTTAAAACATGGTTGATCTTAGAATTATGTTATGAATATGTTAGAAGTAAGATTTGATTTTTGGAATTCTTGGAGATGTTTTGATTTAGGATCAAAGCTTGTGATTAAGTGTTTGGATCTTTTTACAAAAAGTTTGGTGTTGATTATTAGGATTTTCTAAATGGATGTGACGCCCCCAAATCCCCACGTACCAACACGGGGAATTCGAGACGTCCGGATGGTGACAACCCGGGTCACCATCCTATCGACGAGTGCCAAGTGTGTGCAAGCGACACATGTGCACAAGGAAATACGCAGCGGATAGCAAAGTCATAAAATTAAGTACCAGAATTTTTTTCTTAAATAAAATACAAAGCGGTTCAAAGATACATAATAAAATATTACAAGTCATAAATATTGTTTCAAAGCCAACTACAAAACATAAACTTCAACTCAGAACTCCGGCGGAGCCGCATCCTCGGGCTCAGCCTCCTCCTCCTCCTCGAACTCTGCACCAAAATCTACGGTACCAAAAATGGTGCCGCAGGTAAGTAAAATCCAAACACCACTAGATAAAAGCATATTAAACTCAAACAATATGCATGAATAAATGCCAATGCACAAAACTCACAAACCATATTTTTTCCACGCACGCCAAAAACCCATTTGGCTCAAAAACATATCCTTTAAACAAACCTCGCCATTATCCCCGATAACGGCCCACACATACCGTTTAAAACCAAGCCTCGCCATTATCCCAGATAATGGCCCAAACCACCATTTTCTCAGAAAATGGATCACAAGTCCTCAACACATCCTCGCCATTTTCCCAGAAAATGGCCCGTATCCGAAAACCATAAAAACCAACCGATTATGCATGCACCATGACCTCCCCTAGGGATCATCCGCACACTCTGGCTCTGTGCCACACCGCAGGAAACGTCTAGCGTGTGACACCTACACGAGTGATCCCAGACTCGTGCCTCGCGCGTACCTGGCCAGGCCATCCTCTAGTCCCCGCCACTCTAGGAACCACGGAGTCGACATGACAGCGTTACCGTATCGTGCGATCCGGTCGTCGCCCAGCGACAACCCAGGGGATGTCACTCAGTATTATCCACTCCCGAGTGACCAGAGGAGCTCCACCGAGATAATAACCCATCCCGGCTTGGGCTCGTGATACGCACACTCCCAAAAATCCATTTACGCCAATAAAACAGGATTTTCTCAATTAAAATAAAATACACGTGCATGCACCATGTAAATGCAAATTTCAATGCTCGACAAATACAACCAACCATAGAACAACAATTCAAGCAACTCCGTCCTCCATCCATCCGACCCCCGAACTCCTCGGACTCAGTCCGGAATCAGCAAACCAACCAAATAAATTATTGTAAGAGCAAAATATAATTAAATCTAAAAGTAGAGTTTGGAAAATACTTACAGAGCTATATAGGATTTTTAGAAGGTTCGGCGCGCGGCAAACGATGGGCGGAAAGCAACGTAACAGTGCAAATGCACTGTAGCCGTGGGTCGCAAAATACCCACTTTTGAACGGGGACAAACCAAGACACCAAATTGATAGGGAATGGTTTAGGGATGTTTATGAAGCTAGTGGAAGTGAGTTTTGGCCGTGGGTGGCGGCGAAAACGCCGGTAGAAGCGAAAAACGAGCAAATCGGAGTTGAGCTCGTGGGAGCTGCTCCGGTGGCCGATCTAGGCCGGAAATGGGTGGGTTAGGTCGGCAAGAGGTAGGGGAAGAAGTGGTGAAAAGATGGTGGCCGGAGGTGGTGCGACGGCGCCGGAAACGGTGACAAACCGTGCGGCTTAGATGCGCTTTTCCGGCCAAACGACGGCACGGTTGGGGGAGATCTTGGATGGGGTGGTGCACCGGAGGGAGGGGAAGTTTTCTGGGTGGGTGGTGGAGGCCACGCCGCCAGCAAGTGGCGGTTCTGGGCGGAGGAAGAAAAACGGTAACAGGGAAAAAACTGGGTTGGTGCCGCGACTTTGAGAGGCTCGTGGCGGCTAACGGTGGCTCCGATGGTCCTGAAAATTGGAGGGGTTGTAGTCTGCCGTGAGAGGAAGAGAATGCGGGGGTGGTGTATGACACCTCCACCGGACGGCGGAGATATGGCTGGCCAAAGGTGGCTGCGCGGAATGAAAAAGTGCAGGGGAGAGAGAGAGAACGACGTAGCGCACGGGAGGGAAACGGGAAAGAAAGAAAAAGAAAGGAAAGAAAGAAGGAAAAGAAGAAAATAGTAGTTGGATAGTACCAGTATGTGTAACAGGAACTTAATGGCCATTTAGTAATTTGACAACAGAAGAAAGATTAGAAGTTATGGAAGAAAATTGATCAATGGAGCTAACCATATGGTCTGTTGCTCCAGTGTCAATTATCCAGGGCACGAGATTACTTGCAAAATTATTAGTGGAAGGTGGCTATGGAGTTGGTAAAATGCCAGAGCTGGCTTGATTCACTAATGATGAAGTAGATTGTGGTTTGAGACAAAGAAAACTTCGGAGCATCATCATTTGATTTTCCCATGAGTGAATAAGATTGATAGGCTGAAGCATTATTTCTTCTTTTGGATTTAAAACCAGTAGGAAAGCCATGAATCTTATGGCACTTTTCAAAAGTGTGACCTGTGTATCCACAATGACTACACACAGGTTTATCCTTTCGAAAATTGGTTTGCTTAGAAGCACTAGTACCAATTTTCATAGGCTTTACTGTCAACGCAACAACCGATTCAAGACTAGGGACAGAAGTCTTCAAAGTAATCTCTTTATGTTTCTCTTCTTGTAATACCAAGGATATGACTTTGTTCATAGAAGGAAAAGTATCAATTAATAGTATCTGACTTCGAATACTATTAAAAGAATCACTTAATCCCATCAAAAACTGCATTACATACTCTTCTTGTTGAATTTCTTCAAAAAATCTTAGGGTTTCAACAGAACACTGTGGCAATCGCCTATAATTTGCTAACTCATCCCAAAAAGATTTCAATTCAGTGTAATAATCACTCATAGACTTCTGATCTTGCTTTAATGAACTAATCGCCTTACGTAATTGAAAAATTCGTGGACGAGAAGTGGTCTTGTAAGTCTTTCCACATATCGGAAGCATTATCAATGTATAGAATGCTTGATCCAATGTTCTTTGCCACATAATTGAGGATCCATGAAACTACCATGTCATTACACCGAATCCATGGCAAATAGAGTGGATCTGCTTCAGACTTTAGCTTTTTGTGAATTCCAATGATAAATCCGGTCTTGTTCTTCGCACTGATAGCTTTGGACATGGACCGTGACCAAGAATGGTAATTATCACCATTTAAACGATCGGTAACAAGTATAACACCAGGATTTTCTCCATGGTGTAAGAAATAAGGGTTTGAAGGGTTATCCAGAGAAGCAAGAAGAATGGAAGATGGAAAATCAGAATCAGATGATGAATCAGAATCCATGACAAATCTCATAGAGCAGCTGTTTATTTTCTGATACCATGACAAAACTGGAGTTCTGCCATGAATTTTATGATCAAGTTGATGAACTAGCAGAAAACAGAGAGAGAGATTTGGGCAGAAATTCAATCGTATTGTATTACTTTTCGGTATTTCATTTACAGTCAAGATGAAGTATTTATATGTACTGAAATACAAGGGCAAAAATGTAATTGTACATATAAAGAAAAACTAATGTATTTCTAATAGTTTCAATGGATGAGAGTTGGGGCATCACATTGAAATTTAAAATCATTATTTAAACAGGTAGAATCATTATTTATTTCAAAAAATTTAACAGATAGAAAGAAAATATTGTTAATAAAAGATTCTAGACGTTGTGCATGCTTCCAAATTGATATCTAAGATTCTAATAGTTTCAAAAAAATCATATAT
Source organism: Carya cathayensis (assembly GCA_011037825.1). Taxonomy (NCBI): domain Eukaryota; kingdom Viridiplantae; phylum Streptophyta; class Magnoliopsida; order Fagales; family Juglandaceae; genus Carya; species Carya cathayensis. Next base: position 58,830 of record QGSO01000884.1, on the reverse strand, counting down.
AAGAGTCATATAGTTTGGTTTATTAAAACGATCATTCCAAATTTTATCGTATAGAAAATGCTAACGTGGACCAATTAAAAAAAAAAAAAAAAAAAGACAACGACATGAGTGATCAAGAAAACGGACGACCTGGTTGTGCTCTAATCAATTATTGAGCACCCAATTCAAGATTATCTATCCCTCTATAGATCTCTCATGTGCTTCAACTAAGCTACCTACAGAAGTGATCATCGGAACAAATTCACCCCAGAAAACTCTAGAATTCGACTTTGGTTTTGGAGTAGTGAGGATGTTTGGGAACCATGAAAGTAGGGACATAAACAACATGCACAACAAAATAAAGAAGGAAAAAAGAAAATGAAACTTCCCACGATAAAGTATTGGTTCTTTTGTAATTGGTCTTTGATTATCCTTGAGAATGTTTGGAGAAAGTCAAAGTGCTAATTACGTGTGAGAAGAGTTTCGAACTTTTTCTAGCTTGTCCTGCAGGGAAACTCACTGTAAACAGAAAATCTATTCTTCAACTTGCCATTTTAACACACCATCCACACTGCCATGTGAAAAGACAAAAAAGGCCCCATAAAGTATCTGTACACACTGACCAGTGTGTTAAAATGTGATGTGCTCCATAGCATTACTCCTTTTTAAATTGTGATGATCACTATGTACCTTTTTATGTTTTAGTGATCGATGACTTATATATTTTTCTAATTACAATGTAAATAGAAGACATTACATTAATTTGAGACTCAGATTTTAAAAATCGTTCTCTCAAAGGGATCCCCTTCTTTTCGAATTAAGATCTAAAAACCTATCAAATCAAACCAGCTAGGCTAGCTAACTAGTTCTGTGGCATATTTTTCTTATATAATTTCTCCTCGTAATTATCCAAACACGCTATACATTGCCAGAACGTATTAAATCTACTACTACGTACGTACCATGATTTCTTCTATTGTAAAATGCAAAATTTCAGGCTTAAGAAGATGCTAATTCCAAAATATCAAGTAGTTTTTTCTTCAAGATTGATTCCTCAAATTAATTGTGACAAAATCATGAGTCCCATTGAACTTTACACGAAGATCAAAGAGTCGAGATTGAGGAGATAAGCGGGAATCAAGTAGATCTAAACTTGGGCTCGAGCAGAATCAAGAAGAAGAAAAAAAGAAAAAGAAAACCAAGGCCAGGGAGGGTGGAGGCAGGGGATTGAGCTGGGATCGAGAAGTACTACTTGGTGATGCATGCCAAGAAGTATGTGCTGACAGTCCATGCCCATGCATGGTGGGGATATGTGTATATCCGGCCAAAGTGAATAAGAAAAAGAGATAAATTATTATAAGGATAACATGATCATTAACGACTAAGATCTTGAGTGGAACGTTTCGACAGAAGCATTTATTTTGAAAATTTCAACAACCCCATGATTCTACGAATCCATTTCGAGACCACCAATTTGCTAGTGGTGCCTGATAGGAATTGGAAATCCACACGTCCCCACCTCCTTATTTCCTTTTCAAGTAAGTGCGCAGTGCACATAAAGTATTTAATGACATAATTTAATTTAAAAAATAAATATTAAAACTCAAATTTTACAAATTAAATTTTACTATTAAAATTGTGCGATTGGCTTTGAAATAGAATAAGGCATGGTTTGGTTTCATAAATTTTTCATACCATTTCATCTCATCTCAACATCCAAACATCATTTAAAAGTAAACATTTTTCAATTTCAAATTTTTAATTTTTTTATCTAATCATTACGATTTTCTCAAACTTTTAAACAAGACACAAAAAAATAATTTAATTTTTTTAAATCTCAAAACAAAAATTATATTAAAAAATTATCTTCTAATCCTCTTTTAACTTATAATTTTCTTATTCAATTTTTTATATATTATTTTTCAAAATTTTATAAAATTTTTAACTCGAATCATTTCACTATTAGCTATAATTATCTCCATATTATTTATAAATTTCTCATATGTCACTCATTTATGTTATTATTTTTATAAATAGTTACTGAAGTTTGACAAGTCTTTCTCGCTACAGCTAGCCCTCTAAAAGATATTTATTTGTTTGTTTATAAGCTAACTTGGATATATTTGAATATATTTAAATGAGATTGAAGCGATATTATTTGCATGATATTCTCTTTAGTTCATAAGTTTCTTTGTTATGTTTATAAGCTTACTTGAATAGATTTGAATATGTTTAAATGAGATTGAAGTGATATTATTTATTTGTTCATAAATTTATTTGTTTTGTTTATAAGCTTACTTGGATAGATTTGAATATGTTTAAATGAGATTGAACTGATATTATTTGCATGATATTCTCTTTGGTTTATAAATTTCTTTGTTCTGGTTCATGTTAGAATGTCCTCATCACCTTCCTCTTCTTCATCCATTGGTAAATGTACTTCGAATCAACCATTCTGCTTCTGTGAGGTTGAGGCCACATTGAGATCCTCAAATACTCCCAGAAATCCAGGATGACCCTTCTTAAGCTGTCCAAAGTACAACAATGAGGTAAAACGTTTCAATCCAAAGTAATCATAGTCTCACATTTATTTGTAAGTACATCTAACATTTTTTTAAATGTGTAAAATGAGCAGGGCTTACCATATTGCAAGTTCTTCAAGTGGGCGGATGGTACTTTGAACATAGGCAAGAAATTCAAGAAATAAAAAATAAACTATTAAGGAATGAAGAAGAGCTGAAAATGGATAAAATTGAGTTCCGCAAGCGAGCCAATGTGATCGAGAAGATGTTGAGCAATATACTCGAGGAGGTTCGGAAGCAAGATGCTGAAACAGGCAGAAATGCACACTACTCAATCTGTATTGGGCTATTGCCATTGTTGTCTTATGTTACTTTATGTTGTCTAAGTGATTTCAAACTAGTGTCTTAAGTTATTTTATGTGTGTATTTTAAGTTACTCTGAACTGGGAAGCTATGTTTATAATGAGATTGAATTGTTATTTCATGTGTTTTGATGGTGGATGTACTCTGAGTTGGGAAGCTATGTTTGAGACTTATAAATGAGTTTTATTTTGTGTGTTTTGATGGTGGATGTACTCTTAAATAGAAATTATTTCTTTGTTTCATTGGTTTTAAATGAGAAATGTTTTTTTTTTTTTTTATGTTTTGATTACTGCTATGAATTCTGAGTTGAAGGGCTGAGCCCATTTTTACTTTGCATTGACCCAAGCTTTTGGATTACAAGAATTATTTGCATTACAGGAATTGGTCACACAACTATCCCATTGTAATCCAAGCTTTTGGATTACAGGAACCAATTCATAACTTTCTTTTGTGTGCATAAATAAGTGAATGAGTTGCTTCAAAAAGGGATAAGTCCTGTGACCAATTCTAGTATCTCCTTTATCCAATAATACTCAGATGATAAATCATACTCTCGCTAGAGAAATAATACTAGATTTTTACAAGGCAACTAGTGACTATGACAATGATGCCGTGAACTTAGTGAACTGAATCCAACTCAATAACAAAGTATTAACTTAACAACAAAGTTAATGACTATGAATTCATTCGGTCTGAGCAAAACTGGGTGACAGTATATAACTATGATCCTGACAACACTAATCAACTTGTAAAGTCTCAAGATTCCAATAGCACATAACCCCAGCTATAACTCATTAATAGAGTCTCAATATTGTCCTTTACAATTTCAACCTAGACATTTCCCAAAATTCATGAATATACACAAAATATCAATTCTAATGATTACAACCCCTCACAACAATTCTAATTTCATGGAAACCAATCACAAACTTGCAAAACATTCAAAAGAACATGGTATATGTCCAATTACATTCAATACACCATATATTCTACAATTTCTCCAAGAATTACAACTAGTACACAAAAAAATATCATTGTTTAAAAATCGAAGAATCTCATTGTTCGATCTGGTTGTGTCCCATCCATATACTCTGGTTGTAATTCATCTAACCCAAATTGCATCTGTAATGAATTTGTTCACAAATCTTAAAAGAAATTGTAGAATCCTAATAAAATTTGAATCTTAGCAACAAATCTTACTGTTTCTTGACTCCCAAATACTGGGTTCCACTAATGTCAATAGCTGAGGTGTCTACCACAATCTAGTGAGCATTAAAAAATTAACATTAAGATTATTCTTTGCTTTCAGTGCACAAAATAGCGTAACATATAAATTAAGCCCACTTTCTTCTCAAATAAAATTTTAGTGTAATATATCTGAACATTTCCAACATTGGGGATGGGGGTCGCTGATGGGCTAAATAAATTCCTGCGCGTGCCCATAGCTGTTGTATCTCCTTCATCTCGCTAATAATAAAATAAAAAGTAAAAATACTCATTAAATACTCATTTTTCTAAGTGAAACTTTATAAAAATTAAAATAATCTTTAATTTAGCCAATGTTAAATCATGCACCTGTTTGCACTTTCCTCCCACTTGTGCTTTCTTCTGTTTGGCTTTAACGTCGGGCATGTCTGTCTCCATCATGGATGCTCTCCTCAAAGATGGGGGTCTTCCTTTTCCTCTGACAATAATTAGACTCTTGACTTATTGTGAACTACAAACAGCGGTTGCATCTAGTGTTGTAAAACCACCTTCCAAACTTGTTTGGGGCAAAGATTGTTATATAGGAAATTATATAATTATAGAAATTGTAATTTCTCTTTTCATAGTTATAAAGAACTAATTAAGGAAATATACTAAACAAGTCGTCGCCTTCGAATGAACCTGTTTCGGTCAAAGATATGGGGCATTAGTTTTGACGATATAATTCAATCATCTCATGTATCATCTTCTTTGCATCTTCAAATTGTTCATTACAATCCACTGCATAATCTATCACCGCATAACACATATTCAAAAGAATTGAATATCTATACCATTTGGCCTCTGATCCCCTGCGTCGCAGCTGTTTCGAATTACTGTATATCTCATCTTGATGTCCTTTCTCCATCGGTCTAAAAGATACCGACCTGGCAATGATTTTATGCCGTTAGATTTGAATACCGCCAAAATATGCCTACACAGTATCCCCTCATTTGAAATAACCCACATGAACACTTCGCATTGCAATCATCCACATTAAATTCCACTGAATATGTAACCATTTTTGTGAACTCTTAAATATGAACTTCATCTTCTACCAAATAACTCTTCATTACACCATCTGACGTCAGTAGAGATGGATCCACATCAAGCACACCAATTACTTGTTGCTTAACTTCCTTAAATTTAGCGTTTTAGCGTTGGTGTATAACTCTTGAAATTTCTTTTCAATTGGAGATTTAGATACGCAGGAAATGGTGACGCTAAATGACTGAAATTTCGCTTGATTTTCATTCTCAATTTTTTTCTTCAGTGCACTGTCAAACTGGTCGCAAACTCCTTCAAGTTTACCTTTGAATGGACATAACAGTTAAAAAAAGCATTCATATTCTCGCTGTGCTGGGTTCTACTCATTATAGCCCAAAAGTTCTCATTTAGGAAAACTGGCACCTAATGATCACGTTCTGCATATAAACTTCTCAACCACGCATTCTCATGTAAGTTGTATGTGTTAATAAACTCGGCCCAGCACTTTTCAAAGTCCTCAATAGTTTGTGTCGTACACACATTTCATTAACCCAGTTTTCAGCCCACTTTTGTACGCAGCATATGACCCAAGCTTCTCAGGGACTTTCTTCAGTATATGCCATAGGCAAAATCTATGTCGTGTTTCCGGAAAGACAATGCCAATTGCATTTTTCATTACTCTGTCTTGATCAGCAATGATAGCCTTTGGAGCTATACCGTCCATACACTGCAACCAAGTTTGGAATAACCATGTAAATGTCTGTGTTCTCACTAGAAATCAACCAAGCTTCCAAAAGAATCGACTACCCGTTGTGATTTACACCAACAAATGGTGCAAAGGGCATTGCATACATATTTGTCAGGTATGTGGTGTCAAATGTCACCACATCACCAAAATATTGGTAGGCTGTTCAACTACTTGAATCTGCCCAAAAAACATTATTTAACCTACCGTCATCGTCTAAATCTATCAACACAAAAAACCTGTTATTCTTGAACTGTATCCTCATAAAATAATCTCGAAGTGCTCCAGCACCCCCTGCACCAAGTCGTAGATGTCGTGCTTTGTGGATGTAATTGCGTCAATCTTTTTCCAAAAATTGGAGGTTCTCGAACTCACATGCCCCAACGATAAGAGATCCATAACTCTTATTCAGTCGGATGCTAACTAAGTCGTTTATGTCTAGAACTCTTTTAACGGTCGTACTCACATCTCTATTACATCGAAAGAAGTGAGATTTTTGTGGGCTTAGTTCGTGATTATGTGTATTATAGACTGTTGTCAACTGCATATTTCCCTCGACTCTTAAGGCATTAATCGTTGCCTTACAATCCATCTTTCCTGTTGGACGAGGGTTGGCTATATTGGAACTCCTATTCTGGGCCTTTCCTCTCCGTGCACACCCAAGGGTGACATATCCGACACATTGATCTTCTGGCCTCTCACTCCTTTAGGTCATCACCCCAAACCCGTATTTTTTAGCGTAATGCTTATAATAGCTCAACAAATCTTCAAACGAATTAAACTCCATCCCCGAGTTAGGCTCCTCAATGATATCATTACCATCCGATGATGGACCTACCTATGGTATACCGATAGGGCCATCATCGGTTTCTTGTTCATTTGGTCTATCCAATAGAATTTCTTCATCAACTCTAGCGGAACTACATGGTTCTTTAGTTTCCATACAACTGGGTCTATCTCCTTGACCAACTCTTGCGCTCATTGCGGAGCTTGTACTGATAATTGGTCTCGGAGGTCCCATCCCATATTGAAATGGGTAACCAACGTTCTACTTAAAAGTAAAAATGAAAACGTTTAAACTACTTCAAAAATTATTAAATAACTAAAAATCCATAACGTAAAAGTTGAAAAACCACCTGAATGCTGCTTGGAATTTGGTTGCCAGCTGGATATAGCAAAAAAGTTGGTGACCATGTTGGCACTGGTCCAAAGTAACCATGCATGTAATTTGTAAACTTTATTAAACCAGTTTCAAGAATGTCCTAACATAAAAATAATAATGATAATTAGGATGCTAAACTATAATAGCAATAAGTTTTTTATAGACTCAAATAACATATTAAAGTGGGGGGATTTGAGCCAGATAGCGTTAGCGAAGACGGGTGTTCTTCCCCTTTTCCCATGCCCTGTAAAAGTTCTTCAATATCTAAAGTTAGTCTTTGATAAGGTTTCAATGAAAATTATATCAAGAATGACCAAGAGAGAGAGTGAAGACTAATCTTGTATATACTACTTCTTCTATGAAAAAAAAATAAAACAATACTACATGAGATTTTTTTATATACTTTTAAAGAGCATAGAATACAAGATTACTATACTTAAGTGCACCGAATAATAGCACATCAATAAAAATCCAGCCTCATTTAAGAGAGGCAATGTTTTCTTTGATATTTCTAAAAATTTCATAGCTTGCTCTTGGAACAAAAAAACAATTTTACACCTATTTATAAAAATAAATAAAAAACAACCACAATATTTAACAACAACTAAACCACAATAATTAAACCACAATACGAAACTAGAAAATTAATATTTTCAACCAAAAAATTTCTACATATTTAACTATATGCAATGCAGAATTTTTATATTGTTAAGTAAATCAATACATGCTTGATTGTTTATCAATGACCAGTATTTATTTAAGCAGTAACCAAAATCATCATAAACATGTAGATTACACTCAATAGCTTCACACGTATCCTCTTCATGAACAACCAAGGTAGCAGCAATTAGTAAACTAACTAGAAACATGTCATCCTCTGTTCATCTAACTAGAAACATATATTTAATAACAACTAAACCACAATAATTAAACCACAATATTTAACCTGAAAATTAATATTTTTAGCCAACAAATTTCTACATGTCTAACTGTATGCAATGCAAAAATTTTATATTGTTAAGTAAATCAACATGCTTGATTCTTTATCAGTAACCGGTATTTATTTAATCAAATGTAACTATTATTGCAGATTGAAGAATGAGTTGGGTTTCTACGGATTAAACTCACGAAGATGATCCATGCAGATGATTCACGGAGTTGACCCACGAAATGGCTAACCCGATATCTTGGCCCACGAGCCTGGCCCAAACCAAGGCCACGACGTTGACCCAAACCAAGCCCACCACACTGACCCAACCTGATTCACAACCTTGACCCACACCAACGAACCACCCACCCAGTTCGTTTTTGCACCCACACCAACAAACGCCCCACCCAGTCCATTTCTGCACCCACACCAACGAACGCCCCACTCAGTGATGCTATGAGCTGGAGTTGCTTGGATATGCAATAGTCTCGTACCAATGGTTGTAAGCAAAAATGAGCGGGAAATATGAAAAGTGAAAGGCTTTTTGCACATTTTGGCCTTTTTTTTTTTAATAAATAGTAGCCACGTCACGCCACATCAGCCGACTACACCCCTCTTATAGTTGCCATCTGTCTATAGAACTATTATTAATTGATATTGATAGATGAACGCATTCCAACACATCAATGATCAGCCTTTTCCTTTTCTTTTTTCTTTATTTTTTTAATCTCTTTATTGATATTGCATGATAGCCAGCAGGATTAACTCACTATTGGTACCGAACAGTGGCTCCAACATGACAAGGGATTTCTACTATATATATATATATATAAACGCAGCCGGGAGATTCTTTTTTCCAAAAAAAAAAAAAGCCCATTGTTAGATGTTTGTAAATCTAGCTAACTACAAATACATTGTTTAATTAAATTTTTTTACTTTGTATTTGAATTGTACCTAAAGTTATATTAAGAATTTAAAACATCAAAAAAATAAAATTTACATTATTGTAAAACTTTATTTTTTTAATTTATGCACTAATATTTATTCCAAAAATAATAATAATGGTTAAAAAAAATTTGAGTTTGTTAGTGTCCAATGGAAAAATTCAAAAATAGGATACCTGGTGCTTTAAAAAAAATATAAAATTTTGAATGTTACACAAATCTTACTTCTGGTCATAAATATTTTATATTAGATGTTTTAACGGTGTTGTGTTGTGTTGCAATGAACTGGACTATTAGCTTAATTTAATTAAAAAATTTGCTTGATATGTGAGAAATAAATAATCTTATAAATTATTTTGAACTTAATTATTAACCTATAGTGGGTTCAAATTTTTTTAAAATTAGTATGATAATTACTCTTAAATTTGTAGTGAGAAAATAAAATCTTACTCTTTTCTTTCCAATGTTTTGTTTTAAAATTTTAAAATACTAGATGTTTCAAATTTTGATTTGTTTTAATTTATACATTAATAATTATTACAAATTTAGTAATAATGTTTACAAAAAATTTTAATTACTTGCGTAGTAGCACATAGTTCATTTAAATTTTTTCACTTAATATATGAATTTTGCATAAAATTATATTAAGATTTTAAAATATAAAAAAAAAATTAAAATGTTGTATAATTTGATTTGTTTTAATTTATAAATTAATAATTATTGAAAATTTAATGATAATGTTTATAAAAAGTTTTCATTACTTAGCTATTAGCACATAGTTCATTTAATTTTTTTTATTTAATATATCAATTTTACATAAAATTGTATTAAGAATTTAAAATATAAAATAAATGAAATTTAAAATGTTTTTTTTCACTTAATCCTGAACTTGTTAAGAAAAAAATTGTGTAAATTATTATAATTAGGTGTTCGTTTGGAAGCAAATAGCAAAAGACTACTTTACTTGCTAATCACTTCAAAGTTATGATTACTAAGTTTTTATACATAGGTCCAATATTTAGTCTCATTGTTTTGGTAATAAATTTCATTTAATGCATTAACTCTTCGTTTGTAAGTTTTTTTTATTTTTTTGTAAAAATACTGAATTTATTTATATCATTTCTCATTATTGTTAGAATATTTTTTTATGTAAATTTTTTTTACAAATTTTTTGGTTTTGCTTTTACTTGAATCTTCATCAATCTAGTTGTTATCAATTTGTTGTGTTCACACTCTTCCTCTATTTGTCCTCTACTTCCAAGTATGTTCTTTTCTATCTCATTTGAAAAAATATTATTCCATTTTTTTTATGTTCATATAAATACACTTGTGATTAAGATAAATTGATGATATTATATCTTTGTTGTGTGAATATTTACTTTTCTCATTATATTCACTTCTTTTAATACATTTGTTTTATTCTAAAATTTGTTATCTTGTTTAATCAATTTACTATGATTTGTGTGAAATTATTTTAAATTAATTATTTTCTTCTTTCACTTTTACTATAAATGCTTATGATATTTGTTATGCATATATATTGCTATATGTATATATCTATTTACATCTTTAATATATTTTTGAATATTTTTTAGATTACGCTCTAAAATCGACACAGAATTTACAATCTTTCATAACTTTATGCCGATGGGTAAAACAATATTATTAAATGGAAAAATATATTTAATCATTATTAACACTATTTCTTTTTTATTTTATCTAACTTTTTTTATGAATAAATCCTGAAGAGAGTGAAAACGATCCAACAAGAAGAAATTGGTATAATACCCAATCAAACGAGAAAAAAGAAGAGATCCGTCGAGAAAAGAGAGAGAGATATGCTGAGTTGAAAAATCTTTGAAATAATAAAGTGCGAAGGCAAAGACAGTTTCAGATTGTTCTCTTTTTTTCTTCAAACGACAATGAAGGCATTTATATAAGAGAAATTGGATCGCCTTCAACTATTAACTCTTCTGAAATTAACATCCATAACAATATCTCAACTTCAATATTGACCGATCAAGTTTATTCATAACCATTTCTTATTAAAAAATATTTCATTCAATTCTTTTCTCATTCTATTCAATAAATATTAAAAAAAGGCTTCTATAAGTTAATTATCTAAATGAAAATTAATTCAATTCTGAAAGAACGTCAAATTTCAATTTAGGAAATGTACAAACTAACACATTCTTTTGTTAATTTTTACATCAATATTTAATAATTTATATTTAATTATTTTGTTTTTTATTTTTTTTTATGTAGGAAAATGACAAAGCAGATCTCCTTGTTTTAGACAAATATTAGACACTACAATTCTTGAACCAAATTATTTACCATTAGTACCGTCATGTAAATATTGTGGAGCAAAAAATTTTTATCATAAACCAAACGGTTTTTGTTGTGTTGATGGAACCATATTGTTAGCTTTTAGTCAAGTTAAAATTGATGAACTTTATCAGTTATTTACTTCTAATTCAAACGAATCTAAAAATTCTCATACATATGTGCATACATATAATAATAAATTTGCCTTCACATCATTTGAAGTTAAGTTTGTTACAAATTTATGTATAAGAAACATAGGAATTTACACATTTAGAGTTCAAGGACAAATCTATCATTACATCAATGTATAAGATGGATGTCCTTCATACTTGTAACTATACTTCTATGATACTGAATATGAATTAGAAAATCGTGTTGATGATGCAGAAAGAATAGATCTTTCCATTATTAGTCAATTGATGATTATACTCAGAGTTAATCCATATAGTCGTTTTTTTTTAAGTTTAATCAACGTTTCAAATCTCGAAAATTATATAATTCACATAAGATCAGATGTTAGATTAGATCAACGTGTTTATAATATCTCATCAGTATCACAAGTTGCAGCTATTTGGACCAAACCTGACAATTATGCAGAAGAAACAAATCGAAATATTATTGTTTTTAATCATATAGGTTGAAATCATATTGTTCAATATTATTTTTGTTGCTATGATTCACTTCAATATCCATTATTATTTCCTCTTGGTGATTCTGGTTGGCATGAAGGAATTGAAAAAAAAAAAGAACAATATTATTAAACAAACAAATGTCAACACTAAATGATTTACACCAATCAAATAATGCAAATGAACTATTTCGATCTGAAGAAGAAGTTAATAATAACTTTAATTATTCTAATTTCTTTATCTTAAACTTTTATATGTTTATATTTTTAAATTTCCTCCTATAATTTTTGTAGTTTTGAAGAAGAAGAAGAAACAAACAACAGTTTCATGCCGTGAATATTATTGTTTCAAATGACAAATTAGACAATATAACAAATCAATTCTATTATTATCTGGTTGTTTATTACAACAATTTGTTGTTGACATGTATATTAAAATTGAAATATCAAGATTAAATTATTTCCTTTCGAAACAACAAGAAATTAGATCAGATATATATATCAAGATATTGTTGATAATATTTCAATTGGAGAAACTAATGCCTCCAGAATTGGAAGACGAATTATCTTACTTTCATTTTTTATTGGAAGTCCAAGAGATATGTACAAGAGATATATGGAAGCAATGGCATTAGTTCAATATTTTGGCAAACCTGATATTTTCTTAACTATGACATGTAATCCAAGTTAGAAAGAAATTTTAGATGAATTGAAACTATATAAAGAAGTTCAAAATCGTCCTGATTTAAATGCACGAATTTTTAAAGCAAAATTAAAAGATTTAAAAAATGAATTATTTAAATGAGAAATTTTTTGTAAAGTTGTAGCATATGTTTACACAATTGAACATCAGAAAATAGGCTTACCACATATTCATTTCTTAATAATACTACAAAAAAATTGTTGAATTTATACCCCTAAATCTTTCGATGAAATTGTTTCAGCAGAAATACCTAATACAACAAAAAATTTATACTTATATAAAACGGTTGTTAAACATATGATGCATGGTTCTTGCAGAATATTGAATCCAACTAATATATGTATGAAAGAAAATGAAATTTGAAAAAATTAATATCACAAAAAATTTACATATAAAACAACTGTTGGAATTGATTGTTTTCCATTATGTAAACATTCTAGCGACGGAATAATTGTGAAATTTACATCTGCATCTTGAAAATCAACATTTAGTAGCTTCTCATGCACATGAAAACTTAAACAACATTTTAAATTTAGATTTGTCAACAAAATCAATGTTAACTGAATTCTTTTTAACAAATCAAATTAATCAAAATGCATGCAATTTATTGTACAAAGAATTTCCTGAAAAATTTATTTGGAATCAACAATATAAAATTTAGACTCCAAGAAAGATAGGTAATGTTATAAGCCGAATTGTTAGTGCAAATCCAATTGAATGTGAAATATATTACTTGCGAATATTACTAAACCACATTAGACGGCCAAAACCATTTGAAGATTTAAAAAAATTAATGGTATTGTTGTACCCACATTTTGTGAAATAGCTAATTTAAATGTTTTATTGAACAAAAATAGTAGTTTAGAATAATGTTTAGAAGAAGCTTGTTTATACCAAATGCCAAATAGCTTAAAACGTCTTTTTGCAATAATTTTAGTATATTGTAATTCTACAAATCCAAAAGAACTTTGGGAATGATTTGAAAAAGAAATGTCTGCAGATTTTTATTTAACACATACAACATTAGAAAATATTTTAAAAAATGGTATTACAAAACATCTTTTTTACACTTAAATCAATGGGAAAAAAATATAAATATGTATCATTTTGCTCCAATTAATATATTCTCTGACGATGAACAATTTAGACATCAAGAAAGTAATGATGAATTAATTGTTATAATTCCACAAGAAGATATACTTGCTTCAAATTATCATCTAAATTCTGAACAAAAAAACCTATATGAATTAATTCTCGAAACTTTACTTCTCAACAAATCTGCTGCATTCTTCATTGATGGTCCTGTCGGCACTAGAAAATTATTTTTATACAAAGCACTTCTTACTGAAATTAGGTCGAAATATATAATAGCACTTGCAACTACATCATTTGGTGTTGCTGCATCAATTTTACATCAGGCTAAACAACACATTCACCCCTTAAAAGTCCATTAAATATAGAAAAAAATAGTACATGCAACGTTAGCAAACAATGAAATCTTACTAAATTATTGCGTTTTGCAAAATTAATTATACGGGACGAAGCACCTATGTCTGGAAAATATTCTATAGAGGTAGTGGATAAAATGTTACGAAATATAAATGATATAGACCTTCCTTTCGGTGGAAAAGTTATTGTTTTTTGTGAAGATTTTCATCAAATATTACCTCTAATTCGTATAAGTACAAAGGAAGAATAAATTGATGCAAGCTTAGCTTGTTCTCATTTATGGTCTTTTTTAATCAAAATTAAATTAACAGAAAATAAGAGAGCTAGATGGGATCCTAGTTTTTCTCATTATTTAATTGAAGTTGGTAATGGTAATGAACCAATTACTATTAATGGTATGATCAAAATTTCAACAGAAATGCTTATTCATTACAACAATGATATTGAATATTTAAATTCTTTATTAGAAGTTATTTTTGGAGATATATCATATTATTCGAATAATTTAATTGAAATGATAAATCAAGCTATATTAACACAAGAAAAATACTCCTATGATGAAATAAATGACATAATCATTGAAAACTTTCCTAGTGATATGGTGTGATATTATAGTTTCGATGAAATAATTGATGCATCTGAACAATGTGTAATGGAAGATTTTTTAAACACTTTAACACCAAATGGATTACCACCACATTAATTATTGCTTAAATAAATTGTCTCATCATGTTACTTAGAAATATAAATCTTTCAAAAATTTTATGCAATGGCACACGGTTGATTTGTTGTAATTTTAATCGAAATGTCATTGATGCAAAAATTTCAGCTGGTCATATCACAACAGAAAAATAGTTTTTATACCTAAAATTTCATTCTTGCCAAATATAAATGAAAAACAATGGTTTTCCATTTAAACGAACACCATTTTCCATCAAATTAAGTTTTACAATGACAATAAATAAATCACAAAGATAAATATTAAATTCTGTCAAAATATATTTACCTGAACCAGTATTTTCTTATAGACAATTATATGTAGTATTATCAAGAGCCAAAACTACCAATTCAATAAAAATTCTTATAAGACCAATTACAATTGATAGTTATGAAAAAAATTGTACCAAAAAAAATTGTGTATAAAAATTTCTTAAAAATAACAAACTTATTATAATACTATATAAATAGTCATATTTAATATCTTCTTTATTTGCTTAACTAATCTTTTTCAAATATTGTTATCATTTATACATTCTATTGCTTTTTTTTTAATTATATTATAGAGTTTATAATATATATATATATAGTAATACTTCTCTGTCTTCTAATTTATAAATACAACAAATATGCGAACTATTTATATATCAATCAAAGACATTACTCCAGCTACCAAAAACTGGAAAGTAAAAATGCTCGTTATAGAAACTCAATAACAAAATATCATAACCTCACATTGATATATCCTCATGTATGAATCATTTTGTATTTATTATATTTTATACATTTCAATCTATAAATATCTTTTTTTATTATATTTATTGTATTGTATTTACTATTGATATAAATATTTATTTGCTTAAATTCAAATGATTAATTCTTCAATTTTTTTTCTTCAAGAAAATCGATTACAAGCAATAAAATTTGGTAAAGATATCGATCTGCACGATGATACATTGCATGTTTTTCAATCTTATTATATAGGCAACTCATATGTAAAAGTAATAGATTCAAGACACAAAATAAAAGCACATGAATATCAATGGATCATCAATTCGAAGACAATTATTGAAAATCTTGAAGATGATGAACCAGCGCTAAAACCTCTAGAGTACAATATCATCATTTTCAATGAGCTTGATGCTTATAAGGATACTGATTCTGAAATAGGTAATAACTATATAAATAATTATTATATATATTTATATACTTTTATTTCATTGTGAACTAACAACAAACATTTTGGTGAAATAGAGATTTTAGCTATTGCAATACAAATGATGCCACCAAGAAAAGTCAACACTATCAATGGAAAGATAACAGTTCAAGATATACAAGTTATTGATGAAAGGTTTAACTATATCTCTAATTACATTTATGACATTTTTTATTTAATATGTTATAATACTTTTATTATTATAAATTTAATTCTATTTCTAATTTGTATAGCATGAAGCCTTTACATTTAACAATGTGGGCTCGATTTTTTGGTGATGAGTGTCAACAAATTTCAAACATCATTGCAGCAAAACCAATAATTCTTGGAATGCGAATTAAAGTTGGTTCTTATAATGGTACTTTTCATTGAAAATAATATTCTTCTTAATTATCTATCATGTATTTATATATTTACTAACACATTTATAATGCAGGTCTATTTTTATCATTAAAACCAACAAGCGTGTTTACCATCGATTCTCTTTTAGCAGCTGCAGTTTTATTACGTACATGGTAAATTCTCTTTTCAAAAAGACTTTTTCAATAATTAAGTTTATAAAATCTAAATTATTTATTGTTTCATTTATTATAAAAAAATATCATATAGTTTTAACATATATTATTGCTTTTTTTTACCATATACATCGCTTTAATTATTAATCTAACTTTTTAGGACAACACAAAATGATGCATTACTAGAAGAATCATTGCCAAGGGTTTGGATACATCAATAGGATCAAGTTCAAGTAGTGCCATGCAAAGGATAACAAAAAATTTTGAAATTGCTGAAATTATAGATTCTACAGAAACAATGATGATATAACTTTCTTTTTTAAAACTAAATTATTTCTTTCTATTTAAATTCACTTTATTACTACATTCATATTAGAAATTTATTTCTTCATTTTTAATGAAGAAACCAACATTCATAATTAAAGCAAAATTTTTATTACTTGACTTGCATCAGTCGTTCTACTACATGTCTTATGTGAACTGCAATAAAGCAACCAAATATGATTATAATGAAAAATTCTTGTGCTACAATTGCAAAAATATAAGCATCGACAATCATAGTAAACATTTTATTTCATCACTTCAAATTATCATTTTTTACATAATAAATATAAAATAATAATTATAAAAATTATACAATAATAACATTCTCATTAATTATAATTGTTGAGACTATGGGAAATAGAGGATGACACTAGATGCATAGCAGTTGTTGCCTTTGAAGTGGTGGCAGAAGAAATATTGAATTCTACAGCCGTTGATCTGTTCGAACACACAGGAAAGGTAAAAAACCTCTTTATAAGTTTATTCAAAAAAACCTTTTACATTATGTTTTAGATTTTTTTATTATTATAGGAACACCTATTATATTTAACAAAAATTGCAAGTGTAGTTTCAGAAAAAAGAATGGATTACACACTTGCGCGTAGAAATAAATCAACATGGACAATTATGTCAGAATAAGCTCAATGTTTTTTCCGTTGAATCTATAAATTAAGCTACGTTATAAATACTCTAAATCTCTTTTTGTTAAACTTATCACTTCTATAATTATATCTTTAAATAGAACACTGACTTGTATGTATAGTTCATATTTATATATATAATTATATACTTAAATGGGACATTAACTTGTATGTAAAGTTCATATTTATTTATTTTTATTTCTTTCATTTGGCTATACATACTATGCATATTGCCCTTAACATATCTTTATATATATAAAGGGCCTATCAAATGGAATTTTGTTATTTTAACTGAAAATCTTGTTTTACTGTTAGTTTTGTTGTTCCCGTTAAGTAGCAGTTAAGCCACCTTTTGTGGCCATTTGTGTTGTGTCCGTTTGAATTCCATTATCTAATAACTTAGAATCTACAAGAAAAATAGTGCCAAATTATTTACGTTCAGTCTAGCCAAGGATACCATTATCTTTTCGTACACATTATAATGGCAAAACATTATAATAAGTTTCGATTTGGAAAAACTATATACCCATTTGCTCTCCTTTTTCCCCTTTTGTACGTGTGCCAGCTATTGAATTTGTGAATATTGTCTATGCATTGGAATGGAAGCTGCAAACAGAGAAAATATAAGTTATAAATTTATAATATGCAGTATAACTCATAATTTATAATAAGTTACTTTTTATGCCCGTGTGTGTAGGTAGGGAGAAATTAGTAATTTTCAATCACTTGATGAGGCAGTCGAATGGCCAAGCAGTGCAATAGTCATGTTCAAAGTTTGAACACCAAGAGACATATTTCATAGGAACCCAAGAGGTATTGAATTGGGTTTAAGAAAACCCTTCTATTACTTTCAGTGCGGTGGTGCTAAGATTTGAAAAGTGACTGATACCTCCTATTACTTTCAGTGCATTGGTGCTACGGTTTTAAGGAAGATTGAAAAGTGAGTCTAACTTTCTTTTGTGTGTTTATAGTATAAGTCTATCTATGCATTACATATGTTTGTTCATATTTCTAAGAAATGAAGTAATTGATACCATGAAACCTAGAGATTCATAAAACTTATTAAAAAACATATCACAAAAATCAATTCAGAAAACTTATTCGTGCTCTGTCTCTCTCAAATCATGTGTGGTGAAGCAATGTAGTGGTGCAAATGTGGCGCCCCCAAAATCCCCACGTACGAAAAATGGGGAATTCGAGGCGCCCGGATGGTGACATCACGGGTCACCACCCTATCGAAGAGTGCCAAGTGTGTGCAAGCGACAAATGTGCACAAGAAGATACGCAGCGGATAGCAAAGTCAAATACTAAGTACCAGAATTTTTTTCTTAAATAAAATACAAACGGTTCAAAGGCACATAATAAAATATTACATGATATAAATATTGTTTTAAAACTAAGTACAAAGCATAACTTCAAATCAGAACTCCGGCGGAGCCGTATCCTCGGGCTCAGCCTCCTCCTCCTCCTCGAACGCTGCATCAAAATCTACGGTACCAAAAATGGTGCCGCAGGTAAGTAAAATCCAAACACCACTAGATAAAAGCATATTAAACTCAAACAACAAGTATGAATGAATGTCAATGCTCCAAAACTCATAAATCATATTTTCCACGCACGCCAAAAACCCATTTGGCTTAAAAACATAACCTTAAAAACCAAGCCTCGCCATTATCCCAGATAATGGCCCAAACCACCATTTTCCCCGAAAATGGATCACAAGACCATCGCCATTTTCCCAGAAAATGGCCCATATCCGAAAACCATGAAAACCAACCAATTATGCATGCACCATGATCTCCCCTAGGGATCATCCGCACACTCTGGCTCTGTGCCACACCGCAGGTAACGTCTACGCGTGTGACACCTACACGAGCGATGCCCAGACTCGCGCCTCCAACTCGCGCGTACCTGGCCAGGCCATCCTCTAGTCCCCGCCACTAAAAGGACCACGGAGTCGACACGACAGCGTTACCGTATCGTGCGATCCGGTCGTCGCCCGGCGACAACCCAGGGGATGTCACTCAGTATTATCCACTCCCGAGTGACCAGAGGAGCTCCACCGAGATAATAACCCATCCCGGCTTGGGCTCGTGATACGCACACTCCCAAAAATCATTTACGCCAATAAAACATGATTTTTCCAATAAAATAAAATACAAGTGCATGCATCATGTAAATGCCAATTTCAATGCTCGACAAATAAATTCAACCATAGCACAACAAATCAAGCAACTCCGTCCTCCATCCATCCGACCCCCGAACTCCTCGGACTCAGTCCGGAATCAGCGAACCAACCAAATAATTTATTGAAAGAGTAAAATACATTTAAATCTAAAAGTAGCGTTTGGAAAATACTTACAGCGCTATATAGGATTTTTAGAAGGTTCGGCGCGAAGCGAACGGCGATGCGAAAGCAACGTAACAGTGCAAATGCACTGTTCCCGTGGGTCGCAAAATACCCACTTTTGACCGGGGACAAACCAAGACACCAAATTGATAGGGAATGGTCTAGAGATGTTTATGAAGCTAGTGGAAGTGAGTTTTGGCCGTGGGTGGCGGCGAAAACGCCGGTAGGGGCGGAAAAAGGGCAAATCGGAGTTGAGCTCGTGGGAGCCGCTCCGGTGACCGTTTGAGGCCGGGGATGGGTGGGTTAGGTCGGCAAGGAGTAGGGGAAGAAGTGGTGAAGAGGTGGTGGCC
The DNA here is from genome assembly GCA_011037825.1 of Carya cathayensis. Classification (NCBI taxonomy): domain Eukaryota; kingdom Viridiplantae; phylum Streptophyta; class Magnoliopsida; order Fagales; family Juglandaceae; genus Carya; species Carya cathayensis. The sequence continues at coordinate 38,734 of QGSO01000884.1, read as the reverse complement.
GGAGGTGGAGCGACGGCGGCGGATCGAGCCACAAACCGTGCGGCTTTTTGGGCGTTTTCCGGCCAAATGGCCGGCCGGTTGGGGCTGGGAGTTGGGGGGAGTGATCACCGGCCGGAGGGGAGTCGACCGGCAGGGGTGGCGTCGGGTACGACGCCGGCGAATGGCGGGGCTGGGCGGTGGGAGCTTCACGGCGTGGGTGAGGAGAGAGAGAGGAAGAGAGGGACGCGGGGAGAGAGAGAGCCGAACGGGAGAGGAGAGAAAAAAAGAAAAAAAAGAAAAAGAAAAAAGAGAAAAAGAAAAAGAAGAGGAAAAGAAAAGATGAAGGAAATTAATGAGGTCCAGTCCTCACGTCGGAAGTCCAAAGACTGATCAGCCGAAAACGGTATAAAAAACATAAAACGATTAAAATAAATTAACACTACATCAAATAAATAAATAAACACCAATAAAATATTTTAAACACATCAACAAGCTAAAATAAAATAAATAACTAGTAAAAACCAACTATTTAAATTTTTAAAACCAAAAACAAGCCAAAATAAATTAAATCACAATTTAAATCCAACAGCCAACAAAATCCATTTAAAACTCGATAAATAAAAATAAAAGCACTATAAAATATTTAATTAAATTAAAATATTCCTTCAGTGAAAATACACATAAAAGCGGGTCATCACAGCAAAGGTTTGAAGGTACATTAAAAAGGTTAGTCTTACTGCCTTTTGTGTGTTTATATTATATATAGTCTATCTATGCATTATACATGTTTGTTCATATTTCTAAGAAATGAAGTAACTAATACCATAAAACTTAGAGATCCACAGAAGTTATTAAAAAACTTATAAAAAAACTCAAAAACTAATAAAACCTAATCCCTATAGTCAAGCAATAATAAGAAGAAGAAAAATCAGAAAATCAAGCCAAAAAACTAAGGTAATAAAAAGTCAGAAAGTACCTGGAGAAGTGGTCTATCCTCTAGTGATAGATTGTAGAACCATGAAAATAGTACTATTATCAACAATATTATTTAGCAAATTAGAATTTATATGTGGGATTTCAAATATCCCTACAGATTCTAAATATCCTTGGTATCATTTTGATTTGAGGTTTAGATTTTACATAATCACCATGTATATTTAAACTACAAGAAATATGCTAACAATACTTTGAAACTTTATACTAACAAACACAGATTAGAAAAGAATACAAATACATCGCTGATCTAGAACTATACCAGCCAAACAAACATAGAATCATAAATTCCAAACAGACCCACAAAGAGAATGATTTTTAAAAAATGAGACTTTGTTATGGAACATACAAGTTAGAAAAAATATACCAGGAAAAATATTAAAGATGTGCCCAGTGATGATCAAAAGAAACTTAAATATCTTCATACCAGATATAAAACAAAATATGCATAATCAGATTCTGTTTGGTCTATGCAGGAATCAGTACTGTCATTTGAACTAATTCCCACATAAATTTGTAGGGAGAATCTTCAAATGCAAATTAAAATGTACTTTACAGTTTATATTGCTCCAGTCATGAACTAAAAAACCAATAATATATGCAAATATGGATAACATACTTTAAGCACACAAAATAAAATAAAATCATTTAAAAGGCAACAAAATCTCAAAAACAAACAAAACCTAATCCCTATAGTCAAGCAATAATAAGAAGATACTTAACCCAAAAGACCAAACCCACCTTTTTTATTTCCCAGAGACCTAACCCGAAAGACCATATCACAATCCAAATTCCATAAAAACACAAACAAACAAACAAAACAATAGATAATTTAGATTACAAAGGAAAAAAAACTAATATGTAGCCCACACAAAATAATGATTGTTGAATCTTCTTCTGTTTTTGGTGTTTTCTTTTTAGGTTTTGGGTGGGGGCCTTCGGAGCTTAGCATTTCTTTTTTTCAACTTTGTAAGTATATGTTTTATTAAGTATTTTGTTTCTTTGTTTTGATGTTGTTTTATGCCTTGATTTATTCATTTGTGGTTTAATTGTTTATTCATACTAACCAAGACAGCTATTAGGTTTCTTTTGTTTACTGTCATTTTATGTTTTTCTTTATTCATTTATGGTTAAATTGTCTGTTTATATGATTTAATTGTTTAAGATTTGTTTATGCATCTTATTCATTTATCCATTGGCCTATGTATATGGTTTTTTCATTTATAGTTTAATATTAGAGAATTGGTTTCATTATGTGACAGTTAGCTGTTTAAAAAAAATAGATTTATAAGAATTGAAAGGGTTAGATAATTCCATAAAAACACAAATCCAAAAGACCAAACCCACCTATTTTTTTTTTCCAGAGACCTAACCCAAAAGACCGGATCACAATCCAAATTCTATAAAAACACAAACAAACCAATTGATAATTTAGATTACAAAGAAAAAAAACTAATATATATGTAGCCCACACAAAATAATGATTGCTGAATCATATATATATATATATATATATATATATATATATATATATATATATATATATGCATACATATTTGTATGTCTATGTGTATAATTTTATACCCATTCAAAATTTCAGATTTAGGATAGTTTAGTTTGATACTTTCAGGAACTTTCATTTTGGTTGAGATCAATACAAAACAAACACAGTACTATTAGAGTTCAAAGGGTTAGATAATTCCATAAAAACATAAATCCAAAATACCAAACCCACCTATTTTTTTGCTTTTACATTCTAATTGGTATATTATAATTAGCCCATGTGTTTCTACATAACAAGAGCACGAAGCAGGGCTTCCAAACTACATACATTTTTCACTGAGGATAACCCTCAGGTGACATTGTTTCAAAAGGAGTAAGGAAAAAATATCTCAATAAAAAAGATTCCTAGCCAATAGAGTTTGGACTTAAACCCTTAAACATGAGACTTGCTCATCATGACTCGCTGAACAGGTCATCCAATCCATATTAATAATCTGATCCTATCAGTTTCCACTATAATTGCTCTTCAATGAGTGAAAACAACCACCTTATCAACATGTTACCACTTATAGAGTATCCATAACAGGTTATCTCTGTTTCTTCCAATAGTTTGAAAACTGAATCAAGCACATGACGACCTCTATGATATAGATTCAAACAATGCAAACACAAATGCAAAAAACTGGTGAAAAACTATCAAAGTTTTTTAGATAGTTTCTTTTCTGAAGTCTTGCTACAAAACTTCCAACTCCTTTGTTTCTAAAACCAGAAAATGTGCAAAAAAGAAACTAACATCCACATGCTCTTTGCACTACCAGAAACCATTCAACCTTGTGTAAAAAAAAATTTAGCTTATCATGAGAACTAAACCCATTTGAGAAAATTTAAATACTGCGAACGTAACAAGTCTAAAAAAATGGAAGTGAGAAAAGAAAAAATGGTTAATGCAAGGCAAAAGACATCCAAATTTTTCGTGCAATCCCACAACAACTTTTCTTTTATGATCGGAATCCTACAGTAACTAAGTAGTCCATGGATCCTGAAGTGTGAGTGCACATGTTTTTCTCAAGATATCATTAAAATAAGACAGGAAAAAAAAGATCAAATCATAGCTGAACACTTCATTATTCCATCTCCCAAACATACCACTTTCCTCTGCCAATACTTCAATCCTAGCAGCATGAACCACTGTAACAGACGTATCAAAAAGCCACTCATCATCTCTCTTTGGAACCAGAAGGTGCATTGACTTGTCTTTGCCACTCATGTTCTTTACAGTGTCCCTCAAAACATACTGCCCATCAGGGAGAAAATAGTATTAATAAACTCCTGAATTTCCAACATCTTCTTTGAAATCAAGTCTAGATGTCTAGATGCTCGAACACAAATAAAGATGGAAAACAAATACTATATAGCATATACCTCAATCCATATTCCCTACAAGTACAACAATACAATCCAAAAACTATGTTTAACATAAGAAGCTCCAGGATCTAAAAAATAAAATGAAAACTAAAAGATCTAAATGAACACATATAGATCTTTCAGTACACAAAAAAATAGGTGTTGGAATTTCTCGGTTCTAGACTAAAACATCTAGATCTGATGTTGTTTGCGAAGAACAAGAAAAAAAGAAAAGAAAAAGAAGAGCTTCCAAGAGGGAGAGAAAGAAAGAGACGTAAAATAAGTTAGGATTTTTACCTTGCTTCTTAGCTCCTCCTCGAGATGAAAAATGGAGGGCCAAAAATGGGTAAAGAGAAGAGAAATGCAATCTACTGTCGAAATCATTGAAATAGAGGGACAAAGAGAGAGTCCAAGACGAAATATAGGGTTAATTTTCAACGAGAGAGAGATCGAGAGAGAAAGGTCGGGAGGGAGATGAAGGAGAATCAAAACGGAATTGAAGAGAAGAGAGAAATTTGTGTGGCATAAAACCGATTCGGAAAAAATATCCATGCCACAACATCACCATCACGCAAGTTGCAAAGACTAAATTGGCCTTTTGAAATCGAAAAATTTGGGACTTTTCACTAGCCTGTATAGTTGGGTACCCATTGCTCAAATTTTATCTAGGAAAAAGCTTAATGCAAGCGAGTTGCGCACACCTTTGCACACGAAGAAAGCCTGGCATGGCGAGCTGGAAATTGATACGGTGCGTTTCAATGAGAGATGCGTCTGGGTGGGAGAAATGGAGAGGCAGGAGAACAGAAATTTTAACGAAGCCCACTATTTTTCCAGTCCTCAAGCTTGAGTAGGAAGTGTTTAGGGTGGGAAACATATATTACGGAGTTTTCTGAGAAAATGAAGAAGGGTATGGTGCACGACCAAAAAGATATTGAGGAGCAAACGTGTTGCATCGCTGGTCCTTCAGATCTTTGACCGTAACCAGAATCTCATCGGCAGGTTGAAAAAAATTGCCCAGCATGCCTTTATACCCTTTAAGTCATTTTCATCAGTGCCAAGAATCCGACTAAGCTCTTGAACACACGGAATGATTTGCTTTCCGATGCTTTTTGCCAGAACATGAGGCATTGCAAATAAGTGCTTTGCAATTTCAAGATCTGACAAGCCTAACAATTTGAAAAAAATTCAAGTTTGGCTTAAAAATCTTTTGAGCATTATATGTACACAATGCAGGAGGCTTCATCTTCAAAGTTTTTATTTGTTTATCACTAAAATCATAAGATTTTAAAAACTCAACAATAGTGTGTGCATCACTTTCTAGCATAGCTGGTATCTGCTAAGCATTTTGGTGAGACTAGAGCCAGAAAACCCCAAGTATTCAAACACGTCCAAGTTGGGCATAAGTGTTTGATATGGGTTTGTGTCAAACGGTGATTTCTTAATAGGTCTAGAATTGAGTAGGGATTCTTGAGCTTCTTCAAACGAATCTAGGAGGAAGGAGACTGTTTTAGAGATTGTAGATCCTGAAATTAGAAAGTTCTTAGATGAGTTTCAGAGAGGACGTTGAGAAAAAGTTTGGCTGAGTTTTTGAGATGGGTTTCAGATAGAAGATGGGTTGTTGACGTGATTTATTTTTTCATTTTTATATAAAAAAAATTAAAGCTGACTGCCATGTCAATTTGGTCCGCCGAATGAGTGCGCAAAGCGCCTGAACGTAGAAGAATATCATTTTCTTTTTGGAAAACTCTACTTGCAGACCATTTGGTGCACCCTTGCGCACCCCCCGTCTACCTGGCATTAGAAACGGTGCGTTTTGGCAAAAGAAAAATGGCCACTGACAAAAACAAAGGGATGAAACTTTCTGAACTTGGCATTTTTCAATTCTACTGCATACAAATGCCACTGCACAAGCGGCATGTAAACGGCGGACGTGGCAGAGCATTTATAAGAAAGAAATAAATAAATAGGTAAAAGGTAGACCTTCAAATGTCATCATCTTTCTCTGCAAATATATCTGTAATTATTCTTATAGAAACTACAAGTCTTCCTTCCTCCGAAAAGCAATTCTCTCACAAGAAAGTAAAAAAAATTCTCCCAAAACCCATTTCGATTATTTCTCCAAAACCCAGTTTTCAAATTTTATCCGAGTAGCTCTTGTAAACCTTTTGGATCTCTTCCATTTGATCTTGAACTAGAACTTTTCATCAATCATCAGAAGCTTTAAACCTTCAACTTGGTTGCAGGCTACGGCTCTTCTTCTTCTTCTTCTAAAATAATATGAAGTCACCCAGTCAATTTCTTACCAAGATGTTTTTTTTTTAACTGAAATGTAGATGAATAACCAATCAGACTATGAATCCAATACCAAATTCCTATATTTATTACAAGCAGACCAACTCAATCTCCAAAACAAAAATCATTATCTTCGATTCAATTAAAAACATCTGATCATTCAATGATCAAGAAAACATCTGATCAAGAAACCGTATACAATTTCAATCGGGAAGTCAGCGAGATCCAAAACTGACAACAAATTTACAAAAAGATTCGAACTTTGAATTGAAATTCCTTGAAAACCCATCGGTTGAAGTAAAACCCAGATGCCAAATCTTGCAGAAAACTAAGATATGAGGGGAGGCATGCTAAGAAAATTAAGAATAGATGGTAGATTGTAGAAAACTAAGATTTAGGGGTGAAGTGTTGCATGAAGGCAGGCTTCGAGGGGAGGGACAAAACTGAGGGAAGGACAAATCCAAGACGGTTTCGTGTGAGTCTCAGACTTTCATCTGGACACTGAGGGAGGCCGTAAGCAGCGGCATCGAGAGGAGGTACGTGGATTCGGGAGGGAGGTGCTACGCAAGAAAATGGAGAGGACTCAAGTATGAAGCAAGAACAAGTGGAAGGGAAAGAGGGAGGATGTCTTGAAATGGTGCGTGTGGGCTGTAGGGGCAAAACGGTGCGTTTGAATTTTTTTTCCACATCAGCAGCCGCTTATCCCTATCGACTGACTCTAGAGTTTTTAGGCATTTTTTTCCCCTTCTTCTCTCCGATCTTCATCTCCTATTATTCTCTCTGTTATTCTCTTTGCAACATTTTTCTCTCTTTGGAAAGATTGGAAAGCACCACCACTTCCATTGCCACTGTTCCTCTTCAAATCCGTTACCTTTCTAGGTACACCCTGCAAAAAACCCATAAAAGGCTTTAATCTTTCCGATCCTTTCCCTTGAGTTTACTCAACCCAAACAAAACTACAAAATTTTTTTTTTTTTTCATTTTCTACCTCTTTGGGTCGTGGATCTGAGGTTGGGTTGCAAATGGTGCTCTTCATTTTCATCTTCGGATGAAGCAGACCGCTTTATCGAAATGAACTCCTTAAACACTGGTGGAACATCATTTGAAGTTGTTTGCTCCAAAACTCTCAGACTGGCCATGCGTTATACGTCTGATGATGTTCATCATTTGAAGGGCTTCGAATGATTTGAAAGGCTTCAACTTGCCTTGTACGTAAAGGGCTTCGAATGAACTACTTTCAACAAAGTATAAAATTTTCAAGAGGTGCGTGATCCTGGGGGAAGCAGACAATGTCTTCTTTGAACAAAAAATAAAAAGAAAAAAAAAATTAGTTACAGAGAATAGAACAATATTTTCCTTCTTTTAAAAAGCCTCATTATATCAAAGCCAACAATTCTATGCATATTCATCGGCAAAGAACGTGACCAATTTTCCTATGTACTGGCTTTCATCTTGATCAATGAGCTCCAAATTTGATATTCAAAGAAGGAGAAATGGCAAACAGGGGAAATTACGAAGTTGGGCATTAGGTACAAAATGGATTCTTTTGATTGGTTTTCTTATACTAACAAAGTTGGTTCTTGTTCGTCGGCAGGAAAGCAAGCTTCATTACAGGTCGATCCTGATGTCTTCTAACGTTTTTTTTTAATTTATTTTTAATATCCTGCCACGCAAGCAGGGGTGCGCTAGGCGTGCACCAACTTGACTGACTGTAGCAAAATCCTTTTTTTTTTTCTCTTTTACCTATCTCGTTAAAATCCAAATCCCACGTTATATTATTCATTAAAGTTTTATATAATAATAAATTACTATTTATTTTTAACTTTTTTATTATTTCATTAGAATATCTTTTTTTTTATCATATTTCACAAACCTATTGGTTATATTTTATTTTTTAATCAAATAAATACGTTTTTATTTTAATTATCATAATTTCTAACACACTTTTTTGATATTTTTTCAATATCAGAAAAAATATTTTATTTATATTTTCAATAATTATTATTTGCAAGCTAGAATCTAATTTTAATGATTATTATTGTATTTGTTGAACCCAAGGTTTCAACTTTTGTGTAATTATATATTTACACATTGATTTTGATGATAACAAATTAATTCAAAAAATAAAATAGTCTCAAACTCAAGTTGTTTACACAATGGAGTCAAGCACATTGTTGAACCCAATGTTTCAAGTTTTATGTAATTATACATCTACACATAGATTTTGATGATAACAAATGAATTCAAAGAATAAAGGACTCTCAAGCTCAAGTTATCTACACAATAGAGTTAAACACATCAAGAAATCAAGCATGAGCAAGAAGGGAACAAGTTCACATTAAAGTCATAGAGTAATGTTGTAAATCTCTTAAAAATTCGAAATTAGGATTAAGGCTCAAAATTAATATTTTATCATAAAGCATTAAAATACATTTTCCACATGTGCATGAATATTTTGAAAATTAAATTTGAAAATTTTGAAAGATAATTTATTGTCATCTTTCACATGTGCATGACATGATTAAAGGTTTGAACTTTGAAAATATTAAGATAATTGATTGTCATCTTTCACATGTGCATGTTTTATTTGAATATTTTCAAAAGTGATTGATGTTTTTCTTGACTTATGCAAAAGGAAGATGTCTTTGTTTGAAAAATTTGAAAAGTAAAGTGTGCTCCTTTTGTCATATGCAAAAAGTAAAAGATTAGGTTTGAAATTTTTGAAAAACAAAGTGTACTCCTTTTGTCATATGCAAAAAGTAAAAGATTTGATTTGATTTTTTTGAAAAGTAAAGTGTGCTCCTTTTGTCATATGCAAAAAGTAAAAAGATTAGGTTTGAATTTTTTGAAAAGTAAAGTGTGCTCATTTTGTCACATGCAAAAAGTAAAAAGATTAGGTTTGAAATTTTTGAAAAATGAATGATGATGTCTTTGACATGTGAATCTTTTTAAATTTGAATATGAAGTCTCATATGCCTATAAATAGATCATTTGAGAGCTTCACATTCACAACACCAAGAGCATACAACTCTCATTCAAAGCTTTCATTCTCTCTTCTCTAAGCATTGAGCCTTAATCCTTTTTCATTTTGAGAGATATAGGTTGTGCTGTATTGTTCTTATTTCACTCATTGAGGAGTGTTTTCTGATATTCTACCCACTATCAATTCTTGTATCAGTAAAAGGGTGTGTACAACCCTTGTGCGTGTAGAAAGTGTTCTACACAGGGAATCGTTGAATCACCACGTGTAAGGTGATTGCAAGTGTAGAGGGTGTTCTACACGGATCCTTTGTAGCGGTGTTGTTCAAAGGTGTAATAGGTTTTTACCTCCACCTGAAGGAGGTTGAATAGTGAATTCGGGGATCCTCAAGGGGTAGCTTGAGGCGAGGACGTAGGCAGTGGGGCCGAACCTCGTTAACATACTGAGTTTGATTCTCTCTTACCCTTACTCTTTATATTTATTGCTATTTCGTATTTTGTTTATATTTGATATTGTATATTTGATTTATAATTTTTTTTTTTTTTTAAATACAACTCAATTCACCCCCCCTCTTGTGTTAGTCATCTGGGCAACAATTGGTATCAGAGCTAAAGCTCTGTTATAAGATTAACTATCTTTTGAGTTAAGATCTTATGGCTAACATTGCAGCTTCATTTGGTGAAGGTCAATCTAGCAGTCGGCCTCCACTCTTTTGTGGAGACAATTATTCATTCTGGAAAGTTAGAATGAGAATATTCCTTCAGGCTCAAGGTCGAGAGATCTGGAAATGCATTGTAAATGGACCTTATATTCCAACAAAAGTGGTTGGTGGAGTAAAGGTCAAAAAGGAAGAAGAAGAGTTTGATCGTGAAGACGATAGACTTTATACTTTGAATTTAACTGCTATGAATTTATTATATAATGCTCTCAATGGTAATGAGTTTAATAGAGTAATGACTTGTGCTACGGCAAAAGAAATTTGGGATAACTTGGAAGTTACTTATGAAGGAACTTCTCAAGTTAAGGAATCAAAAATTTATATTCTTACTCATGAATATGAAATGTTTAAGATGAATGATGATGAATCTATTTCTAGCATGCACACTCGTTTTACTAACATCATAAACAGTTTGACAGCTCTTGGTAAAGTTTATTCCAAAGTGGAAATGGTAAGAAAAATTCTCAACTCTCTACCAAAACGTTGGGAATCAAAAGTGACAGCGATTCTTGAAGCTAGAGACCTCAAGAAGCTCGAAGTGAATGAACTCATCGGGTCACTTATCACCCATGAGTACACATTGAAAAGAGGAGAAGAAGAAGGAAAGCCAAAGAAGAGCTTGGCACTTAAAGCTGTTCCTCATGAAAGTGAAAGTGATGAAGATGAGGAAAATGACGATAAAGATGAAGAAGTTGCGATGATAACAAGAAGAATTCAGAGATTCTTAAAGAAAAATAAAACTCCTCCGAGGAAATCATTCAAAAAGTTTTCCAAGAAAGATTCAGGTAAAAATGATACTTTAATTTGTTATAAATGCAATAAGCCTGGTCATATCAAGCCAGATTGTCCCCTGCTAAAGAAAGATCGAAACAAAGGCAAGAAAGCAATGAAAGCTACATGGGATGATGATTCAAGTAGCTCAGATAGTGAAGCAAGCAATGAAGAATCAGCAAATCTCTGTCTTATGGCTAAAGATGATATTGAGGTAACAAATTTTGATAATATTGAAAATCCTTCATATGAAGAATTGCAAAATGTTTTAGAAGAGGTATATGAAGAATTTGAAAAATTGGGTATCAAATATACTGCTTTGAAAAAGAAAAATTCTTCTTTAACAAACGAAATTGATATTTTAAGAAAAGAAAATATTGTTTTGAAAGACGAAAATCTTGAGTTGAAGAAAAAGAAAACTGATTTAGAAAATATTGTTGAAAACTTTACGAATGGAAAAAGAAATTTTGAAAAACTTCTTGGTAGTCAAAGATGTGTTTTTGACAAGGCAGGCTTGGGATATATGCCAAAACAAAAGTTCAAACCTTATAAAAACTTCTTTGATAATCCTTCTACATCAAAGTCTAATATTCAAAATTCTTTTCATAATAAGTTTGTCAAAAAAGGATACTATTATAATCATTCAAGATTTTCATATATGTCACATGCTATTTGTAATTTTTGTAATAGAAATGGTCATAATTATCATACTTGTCCTATTAGAAGAAAACATACAATGACTATTAGGGCCATATGGGTACCTAAAAATCTTGTTTCTTCTAATACTAATAAATAAAGGACCCAAAGAACTTGGGTACCAAGAAAAATCATTTTAATTGTTTTTATAGGTATGCATGAAGTCCTCTACAAGCAAAAACAAATGGTTTTTAGATAGTGGATGTTCAAGACACATGACGGGAGACAAGACTAAGTTCTTTGATCTTAAATTTAAAGAAGAAGGACACGTGACATTTGGAGATAACTCGAAAGGGAAGATCGTGGGAATAGGTAAAATTGGTAATAAATCTTCTCTCATAATTGAAGATGTTCTACTTGTTGAAGGTCTAAAACATAATCTTTTGAGTATAAGTCAATTATGTGATAAAGGATTTACAGTTACTTTTTCAAATGGATGTTAAAAGTGCTTTCTTAAACGATTTTATAAATGAAGAGGTATATGTTGAGCAACCTCCAGGGTTTGAAAATCATATTTCTCAAAATCATGTTTTCAAACTCACAAAAGCACTATATGGACTCAAACAAGCTCCTAGAGCTTGGTACGAGAGACTCAGTAGTTTCTTGATTGAAAAAGGTTTTTCAAGAGGAAAAATTGATACAACTCTTTTTATTAAATATGAAAATAATGATATTCTTTTGATTCAGATTTATGTTGATAAGATAATATTCGGTGCTACTAATGAAAATATGTGCCAAGTTTTTGCTAAGACTATGCAGGAAGAATTTGAAATGAGCATGATGGAAGAGCTTATATTTTTTCTCGGATTGCAAATTAAGCAAGCAAAAAGTGAGACATTCATCAATCAATCGAAATATATTAAGGAATTGCTGAAAAAGTTTGGGATGGAAGGTGCCAAGGAAACTGGAACACCAATGAGCCCATCCACTAAACTTGATAAAGATGAATCCGGTAAACCAGTTGACTCGAAGGTATATCGAGGTATGATTGGTAGCTTATTATATTTGACAGCTAGTAGACCAGATATTATGTTTAGTGTGTGCTTATCTGCGTGCTTTCAATCATCTCCAAAAGAATCACATTTAATTGTAGTTAAGCGCATTCTTAGATATCTTAGTGGTACAATTAACGTAGGGTTATGGTACCCTAAACACACATCTTTCGATCTAATCAGCTACACAGATGCAGATTATACTGGTTGTAAAATAGATCGCGAAAAAATACTAGTGGAGCATGTCATTTTTTAGGACATACACTAGTTTCCTGGTTTAGTAAAAAAAATAAAATTCTGTTGCACTATCTACTACTGAAACAGAATATGTTGCTGCGGGTAATTATTGTGCTCAAGTTCTTTACATGAAGTAACAATTTGAAGATTTTAAACTCATGTATAATCACATTCCAATCAAATGTGATAATATAAGTGCTATAAATCTTTTAAAGAACCCAATACAACATTCTAGAACTAAACATATTGAAATAAGATATCATTTTCTTCGAGATCATGTGCAGAAAGGCGATATAATACTAGAGTTCACAAATACACACGATCAGTTAGCAGATATATTCACAAAACCTTTACCAGAAAATAGATTATGTATGATTAGAAGAGAAATAGGTATGATGCATATAATTAATATCTCTTAAAAGATAGATCAGAATTTATAAAAATAGAGAGATATTTTTTTAAATACTTTTACATAAACTTGAGGTTCTTAGCCTCATGTTTGAGACGCTCATTCTCTTCATACAATATCATGTCATCCCTATCCATGGGAACTGGCAAGCGGAATGAAGAATCCAATAGAGATTTCAACTATTTATTCTTCTGTCGAAGGATTCATTCTCTTGTATGAGACTCTTGAACAATTCATTGAAGTACAACAATTTGTTCTTTAAGCCTTTCAACCTCATGGTTTTTGGCTTATACCCGCTGGGAAAAAGCAACAATAGAGGATGAGTAGCGAGTCCCGAGACTCACCAAGTCATAGATAGCATCGGAGTCTAACTTATTAACCAAACTATTATTTTCTTGCTGCAACATGGCACCAATGGCAGCTGCAGAAATGACAGGAGGTTGAGGTGCTGAATACCTCATTGATGGATCTAGAGGAATGTTAGAAGAATTGGCCATTGAGAAAAGAATTGAAAACTTAAAGTGAGAATGTAGAAGGAATGCAGATGAGTTATAGAGATGAGAATAAGATTTGATGCAAATCGGATGAACTTTAAGACTGATTTTATAGAGATAGCATAAAGAACAAGACAAACTATTTTCTCTTCAAATTTTATTTAGTCAAAAGAAATACAAGATATGCTGGACACACATTGTCAAAAGTTTTCTTACTAAGCCAGCGAAATTAACAGTAGATTGTCCCTATTTTTCTAGTAAACGATGAACCTCTGCTGTTATCTGCCGATGTTGACTTTGTATCTGAACCCTTTCTCGTTCCAGCTCCTCTATTCGTGGTTGCAGATCATGAGCATACAAATCTGTAAATTTTTTCAACTCTTTGTTTTCTTACTTTAGCCTTTTATTCTTTCTATCCTTATTAACAAGCTTCTGTCGTAATTCAGATATTTAGATGTTAAGATGATCAATCTCACTCACCCTCGCCATTAACCTCCGAGACATGATCGTAACAGAGGCAGCATATTGACTACTAAGCATTCTTGATTCTGCAATAATCTCAGAATCAGCCCTACTAGAAAAACAGTTCTCTGCTCCTATTATGGTATTGACGGCCTCAGGAGAGAAGATTGATGGTTGATGCGTCAAGGGTTCCTGATTCAAGTCTAGAACATTAGTGAAAGAGAATTGTTCGGCCATTCTATCGTTATAGAAAAACAGAACTCAGGTCAAGAAGCGATGTATTTTTTTTTTGTATCCGATAGGTGAAACTGATCATTTTTTTTATAGAAACTCAGAGCCTTCAATCACGTTTGTCAACAACATCAAGCGATTGTTTAAATCTCCAGCCGCACTAAATTCATAGAGTTAGGCCTCGAGGCTTTGCAGCACTTGTCGGGTCACGGACGACTTCCTTTTTCAACTATCTACAGTGTTTATTAACGCACCGTTTTCTTTAGTCTATTTGCTTGCTGCCGATCCTTTTTAATGATGCCAAAAGGGGGAGAAGTTTTAGACTAGAACATTAACATTGTTTAAATTGCTAAACTTGTTATATATACTTGGAATTATATTTATACTTTTGCTTGAAAAACTAACGCACATTTTCAGGGGAGCTTAAGTATTAATACAGGCTTCAGGTTCTATCAAGTATTTGTCATCATCAAAAAGGGGGAGATTGTTGAACCGAAGGTTCCAAGTTTTGTGTAATTATACATCTACACATGGATTTTGATGATAACAAATGAATTCAAAGAATAAAGGACTATCAAACTCAAGTTATCTACACAATAGAGTCAAGCACATCAAGAAACCAAGTATGAGCAAGAAGGGAACAAGTTCACATTAAAGTCATAGAGTAATGTTGTAAATATCTTAAAAATTTGAAATTAGGATTAAGGCTCAAAATTAATATTTTATCATAAAGCATTAAAATACATTTTCCACATGTGCATAAATATTTTAAAAATTAAATTTGAAAATTTTGAAAGATAATTTATTGTCATCTTTCACATGTGCATAAATATTTTGAAAATTAAATTTGAAAATTTTGAAAGATAATTTATTGTCATCTTTCACATGTGCATGACATGATTAAAGGTTTGAATTTTGAAAATATTAAGATAATTGATTGTCATCTTTCACATGTGCATGTTTTATTTGAATATTTTCAAAAGTGATTGATACTTTTCTTGACTTATGCAAAAGGAAGATGTCTTTGTTTGAAAATTTTGAAAAGTAAAGTGTGCTCCTTTTGTCATATGCAAAAAGTAAAAGATTAGGTTTGAAATTTTTGAAAAGCAAAGTGTACTCCTTTTGTCATATGCAAAAAGTAAAAGATTAGGTTTGATTTTTTTGAAAAGTAAAGTGTGCTCCTTTTGTCATATGCAAAAAGTAAAAAGATTAGGTTTGAATTTTTTTGAAAAGTGAATGATGATATCTTTGACATATGAATCTTTTTAAATTTGAATATGAAGTCTCATATGCCTATAAATAGATGCTTTGAGAGCTTCACATTCACAACACCAAAAGCATACAACATTCATTCAAAGCTTTCATTCTCTCTTCTCTAAGCATTGAGCCTTAACATTTATTCATTTTGAGAGATCTAGTTTGTGCTTGTATTGTTCTTATTTTACTCATTGATGAGTGTTTTCTGATAACCTACCCGCTATCAATTCTTGTATCAGTAAAATGGTGTGTATAACCCTTGTGCGTGTAGAAAGTGTTCTACACAGAGAATAGTTGAATCACCACGTGTGAGGTGATTGTAAGTGTAGAGGGTGTTCTACACGGATCCTTTGTAGCGGTGTTGTTCAAAGGTGTAATAGGTTTCTATCTTCACCTGAAGGAAGTTGAATAGTGAATTCGGGGATCCTCAAGGGGTAGCTTGAGGCGAGGACGTAGGCAGTGAGGCCGAACCTCGTTAACATACTGAGTTTGCTTCTCTCTTACTCTTACTCTTTATATTTATTTCTGTTTCATATTTTGTTTATATTTTATATTGTATATTTGATTTATAATTGTTATTTTTTTAAATACAATTCAATTCACCCCCCTCTTGTGTTAGTCATCTGAGCAACACACATCAAGGAACCAAGCATGAGTAAGAAGGGAACAAGTTCATATTAAAACTCATAGAGTAATGTCGTAAATCTCTTAAAAATTTGAAATAAGGATTAAGGTTCAAAATTAATATTTTATCATAAAACATTAAAATATATTTTCCACATGTGCATGAATATTTTAAAAATTAAATTTAAAATTTTTTAAAGATGATTGATTGTCATCTTTCACATGTGCATGACATGATTAAATGTTTGAATTTTGAAAATATTAAAAATGATTGATTATCATCTTTTACATGTGCATGCTTTATTTGAATATTTTCAAAAGTGATTGATACTATTTTTTTACTTATGCAAAATGTATATGATTTTGTTTGAAAATTTTGAAAATATTAAAGATGATTGATTGTCATATTTCACGTGTGCATGTTTTATTTGAATATTTTCAAAAATAATTGATGGTTTTTTTGACTTATGCAAAAAGTAAATGATTTTGTTTGAAAATTTTGAAAAGTAAAGTGTACTCCTTTTGTCATATGCGAAAAGTAAAAAGATTATATTTGAAATTTTTGAAAAGTAAATGATGTTGTCTTTGACAAATGAAAAAGAAGAAACTTTTATTTAAATTTTTTGAAAAGTGAATGATGTTATCTTTGATATGTGAGTCTTTTTAAATTTGAATATGAAATCTCATATGCCTATAAATAGATCATTTGAGAGCTTCAAATTCACAACATAAAGAGTATACAACATTCATTCAAAACTTTTCATTCTCTCATCTCTAAGCATTGAGCCTTAAACCTTGTTCATTTTGAGAGAGATATAGTTTACACTATATTATTCTTATTTCACTTATTGAGGAATGTTTTTCTGATAATCTACCCACTATCAGCTCTTATATCAGTAAAAGGGTGTGTATAACCCTTGTGAGTGTAGAAAGTGTTCTACACAGGAAATAGTCGAATCACTACCTTTAAGGTAATTACAAGTGTAGATGGTGTTTTACACGGATCCTTTGTAGCGGTATTATTTAAAAGTGTAATAAATTTTTATTTCTACCTAAAGGTGGTTGAATAGTGAATTTGGGGATCCTCAAGGGGTAATTTGAGGTGAGGACGTAAGAAGTAGGGTCGAACCTCGTTAACATACTGAGTTTACTTGTCTCTTACTCTTACTCTTTATATTAATTGTTGTTTCATATTTTATTTATATTTTATATTGTATATTTGATTTATAATTATTAATTTTTTAAATATAATCCAATTCACCCTCCTTTTATGTTAGTCATATGGGCAACAGTATTCATCTCAAAGAAATGATTATTTACACAACTATAAAGTTTAATATCTTCATGATCCAACAATCCAAATATTTGTAAAAGTTTTCTGTCTATATTTTAAAAATACATTAAAATAAAACTATAGTCAACAAAAAAACATGATTATTAAAATTTATTTAGCATTTTACCTATACAGAGAAAATAATATTGCATATAGTATATGTTGTATTTATAGGACCAAGTTTTAGCTTCTATTAATACTCTTCTTTTATAATATATTACAAACGTGTAATTATTTTTAAATTACATAAACATTACATCGTTATTTAAT
Source organism: Carya cathayensis (assembly GCA_011037825.1). Classification (NCBI taxonomy): domain Eukaryota; kingdom Viridiplantae; phylum Streptophyta; class Magnoliopsida; order Fagales; family Juglandaceae; genus Carya; species Carya cathayensis. The sequence continues at coordinate 21,089 of QGSO01000884.1, read as the reverse complement.
TAATTGGAAATATTATATCCTTATTAATAAAAAATTATTTCTTAACAAAAAAAATTAAATATAAATAAAGCAAACGTTCATTGCACGTTGCTTTCACCTAGTATGTATGTATGTATGTATATATATATATAATTAGTATGCAAATTATGCCCCCCACTAGGCAAACGTCCAAAGGATGTTCCCTCTGCTAGTATGTAACAATATTGGAAGAAAAATGATATACGCACAACATATTTCACAATAATTTACACAACACATGTACAATGAGGGTATTTTTGTAAAGTGATCTTAATTTTATAAGATAGTTTACAAAAATACCCCTCTTTTTAAATATAGTTTTATAAAATGTTGTAAAATGTGACGTATGTTTATCATTTTCCATATTGAAATATGCATCCATCCAAAAGACTAGGATGCCTCAATCCATAGCTTTTGGTTTCAAAATATGAAGTAGTGTCTTGAATAGATTTTTTTCTTTTTTTATTATTTAATGATTAAGAAAATGTTTTTTTAATAATGTTATAAATTTTTTTATTTTTTAAAAAATATTTAAAAATATAAAAAAAATAAATGATAATTTTATAAAAAAAAAACTTATTCGGTGGATTTTCAGTTTTAGTCGTTCTATACACAGTCGTCAATTACAAATGTGGTACAGTCGGCTGACACCACGTCAGCTACTATTTATTAAAAAAAAAAAAGGAAAACGAGAAAGCCATTTGACTCTTCTTACCCTTTTTTTATTCTTCATTTTCTCTTCCAAACACTTACCCAACTACTTTAAGTATCATAGAATAGCCCTCGAAATGAGAAACAGAGCTTCAAAGAGTGGGTAAAAAGAGGGAAGATGGCCGATTCAACTGAAAATTTGGTGGGTGTGCCAAAAAGCCTTTATTTCTTATTCTCTTTTCTCGTTGAATTTAGTATCATTTGATTATTCAAAACTCCTTAAAAAAAATCTAGAAAGAAAGTTGCCAAGCTAGAAGTAGAGTGAAAACCAACAACACAACCCTGTTGCTCTCTTTATTTGCTTGGGTTTTGTAAGCTTGGGCTAATTAACTAGGGTTTGAGGGTAACAAAGCTGTAATGGATCCAATCACAACACATGGTCGTGCTCTCCCTTCGCCTTTCCTACCCAAAGATCTTCATCTACACCCCCACCATCAATTCCAAAACCACCAATCTCAAAATTCAGAGGAGGAACAAAGCGGTAATATTAGCATAAACCGAGGAAGGGGAACAGATTTCGCACGCAGAGAAGGAGAACCACCATAGAGGAGGATAAACAGATTTTGCACAAAGGAAAGAGAACCACCATAGAATAAAAGAGGAGGAAGAAGATGAAGTACTGTTAGGATTAAGGTTGATTGAGAAGATAAGAGGATTTGCAAAGTAGATGAAGAAGATGAGAGGGGAGACGAAAGGGCGAAGTGTTTGGGCGAAATGCTTTCAATGGAGTGTTAATCATGGGTTGCATAGCCATACTGATAATGAAATACGATACGCACCATTTTATTTATTACACGTAGGACCCGACAACATGATTACCCCTCCCGCTTACTGTTAGCATTTTTCATTTAGTTTACATCCTTGTGTGATGCAGCACCACTCTTTTGATTTTTCTCCCAGTCTAAACTCATGTTTCAAACTCGGCTGTTCTTGGGCCTTGCTTTCTGCCTTGGGAGTTGGGAGTGCTCTGTACTAGCTGTCTGGTTAACTTTTAACGAAGGCATTCCACAGTGCACCCACAGCATCACATGCATGCACCTTTACCCCCCTCGAGGATTTTACATTTTCTTTTTGCTTTGATATTCCCCTGTTTCCACGCGCCCTTTTTTTGGGTCAAAACATCGCTCAACTATAAAGCAGTCTAACTTTCTGCGTGTCCTTGTTGCGGGATCACTAACGAGGCTCAATTGGTTTCCTATCATGGATTTTTTTAAAAACTTATTCGGTGGATTTTCAGTTTACATCCTTATGTGATGCAGCACCATTCTTTTGATTTTTCTCCCAGTCTAAACTCTTGTTTCAAACTCTGCTGTTCTTGGGCCTTGCCCTATGCCTTGGGAGTTGTCTGTACTAGCTGTCTGGTTAACTTTTAATAAAGGCATTCCACGGTGCACCCACAGCATCACATGCATGCACCTTTACCCCCCTTGAGGATTTTACATTTTCTTTTTGCTTTGATATTCCTCTCTGTCTCCACGCGCCCTTTTTTTGGTCAAAACATCACTCACCTATAAAGCAGTAACTTTCTGCGTGTCCTTGTTGCGGGATCACTTACGAGGCTCAATTGGTTTCCTATCTTGACAATTGGTATGAAGACCAACATCATTAAAACGTTATAGTGATTTCTTTCTTTCCCGATCCGACGATTAATGATGCCATGCTGAAATACTGATCACTAAGACCACTCTTTGCGTTATGACCTTCCAATTGCAGGTTTGGCAGGGATTGCTGTTCTCTCTTTTCTGATTATCTGTAGTGTTAAGATCAGAGTATACTTATCAAATAAGTCAATGGTCTGGTGGAAAAGAGATGCAAAGAATGATCATTTTACTGCGGAGGAAATCCTGATGAATTTTGGATCAACGGGCCTGAAGCGATATACTTATTCGAATGTTAAGAAACTGATCCCAACTCATTCAAAGATAAAGTAGGACAAGGAGGATATGGTGTGGTATACAAAGGGGAGCTACCTGATGGGCGTATTTTGGCAGTGAAAGTCGAGCGAGTCTAGAGGTAATGGAGAAGAATTTATAAACGAAGTGGCTAGTATTAATAGAACATCACATGTCAATATAGTCAATCTTTTGGGTTTTTGCCATGAGAGGACTAAAAAAGCTCTAATCTATGAATTTGTGCAAAATGGATCTCTTGATAAGTTCATACATGAGAAAGGATATGCAATCACAAATTGTTACTTGGATAGCAAGATCATGTTTCAAATTGCAGTTGGCATTGCTTGAGGACTAGAATATTTACACCGAGGTTGTAGGACTAGGATTTTGCATTTTGACATAAAACCTCACAATATACTTTTGGATGAAAATTTGTGTCCAAAATTATCTGATTTTCGTCTTGCTAAACTGTGCAAAACAAAAGAGATCAAGATTGTGTCAATGACAGGCATGAGAGGAATTGCAGGATATATTGCACCTGAAGTATTTAGACGATACTTTGGCGGAGTCTATCACAAGTCTGACGTCTACAGTTATGGCATGTTGGTTCTTGAAATGGTTGCGGGAAGGAAAAATCTTGATGATGGGGTGCCATCACATAGCAGTGAAAAATATTTTCCTAACTGTATTTATGACAAACTTGAAAAGGGTGAGACTTATGATACTTCTGGGGATGTTACAAATGATGATCAAGAGAACATAATAAAAATGATGATAATGGTGAGTTTGTGGTGCATTCAACCAATCTATATCCTTCAGATTGACCATCAATAATGGGTAAGGTGATAGAGATGTTAGAATGTAACTTTCAATTACCTCAATTTCCACCGAAGCCTTTCCTGAACTCTCTTACGCGCGAGGTCGGCTCGACATGATTCTTCCACCAGTACTTCTTCGTAATTTTGTAATCATTAATTATTCAACTTACGAAATGTTTACAACTGCATCATGGTGATCATGAAAAATTTTAGTTACGAGGGTTGCCATGCTTGATGACCTGTCACTTAAATTTGCGGGCCTAAAATTGGATGTCTCTTACGATTTGATTCCACAATCCGTCGTTAATTTTTACATTTTGTTAGATAGATTTTCGTCGAAGTTCTTAGAAATATATAATTCTTTTGCTGTAGAAATAACTTTTTTTTTTTTAAAAAAGAAAAGAAAAAATAAGGTGAAAGGGGATCACCGGACTTTAATTTTTACATAATGAAGAAAGTCTTTTTGTTCATTTCTTGCTGGACGGCACATGCATAGCCGCATTCTCTGAACTGGAGTTTCTGCCTAATAATTCATGTAAGATTTCTCTCTCTCCCCAAAATATTTGGTGATTTTGTGATCTAAAGACTTTTCGTATACGGTATATAAGGGTTCCAGACCGGACTAAAAACAAAGTGGTCCGGATGAACAGTCTTACAGTTAAATCTGATCTAATTTTTGCCTTTTGGAATATCTGATCTAAAATTATGAGTTTTCGAGAAGGAGTATTTGCAAAACTATTATAAGGTTAATATTATCATTAACGACTAATAATATTAATGTTGTCAAAGTTTGACCTTAAGTGGAACGTTTCAACAGAAGCCATCTCTTTGAAAATTTCAACTCCCACGAATCCATTTCGTCAAAGGCCACCAGTTTCCTTGCGATGCCTGATGGGAATTGGAAAGCCACACATCCCCACCTCCTTAAATCCTTTTCTCTACGCTTGCTTCCTATCTCTCTCAATCTTATCTCTCTCAAAATGCATACCCATGATCTCTTCCCACCTCCGGCCACTTTCTTCTTCATCGTAATAGCAATAAGTACCTTAGTCCAATTTCCAGTACCATCTGTGCACGCTGTTGATGATGAGCTGTACCTCAACTGCAGCGAAACCTTTTCATGTGCGGGTATTCCGGACCTCGGTTATCCTTTCTGGGGATCACCAAATCGGTCTGAATATTGTGGTCACCCAGGTTTCGAGTTGAACTGCAGCGGGGATGCCCCACAGCTCTATATCACGGACAGGTATTACCGAGTCCTTGAAATAAATTATTCGTCGCGGATTCTCAAGATTGTTGGAGCGGATTACTGGAACACGATCTGTCCCTACAGTTACGCTAATTCCACCATTAATTTCGCCCTCTTTTCTTTCACTCCAGATACTACGAACGTTGAGCTCTACTACGAGTGCGGTAGTATGCATATCATTCCAGTAGAGCCGGATAGCTTTCCGTTTAATTGCACCAGAAATGGTAACAGCATTACCAATTACTATAAGAGGTCCAATGGGAACTGCTTGTACAATAACGTTGAAGTTCCAGTTATGCAATCAGCAGTATCAGGCAACCTATCTACCCCAGCTGCACTGATTGAAGCTATTGATGGTGGCTTCACGTTGGGGTGGAATGCAAATGATAGCAGGTGCGATAGATGTGAAGTTTCGGGTGGGCAGTGTGGGTTCAACACCAGCACGAATGCTTTCGTTTGCCACTGCAAAAATGGGTCTTCTCCATTGACATGTGAATCAACAAGTAAGCATTCATCCCATTTCGCAAATTTCTTGATCATTTGATCATGCTTATATCGTTTGGAATCAGCAGCTGTGTCAGGCAATTTAACTAATAAAGATGCACTGATTCATGAAGCTAGTGATGGTGGCTCTCCACCCGGGTGGAATGATGCAAATAATAGCAGCATGTGCGATAGATGTAAGGGGTCCGGTGGACGTTGTGGGTCCAACACCAGCACGAATGCTTTCGTTTGCCACTGTACAAATGGATCTTCTCCATTCACATGCGAATCAACAAGTAAATATCCATTTTTCTGGTTCAAGTTTTTCATTTCTTGCTTTTAATTTCTAGATCTCCCTGGCATTTTCCATCTTCAATTTCACCTTTATCGACGATCTTGCCTCTTAATTAAAGAAGAAGAAAGCTTTTCAAGAGCAGAGGGTTAAGATCAATCATTGAGAAAAAACTGCGAACATATATATATATATATATATATATATATATATATATATATATATATAGTACCTTTTACGTTACACGGCAACATCATCTAGCTAGTAGCTAGCTAGCATCAATTAATTAAGTCATGCAATCACGCTGCCACCCACCTTTGTTGGTTTTTATTCTTTTTATTTTAAATATAACATATATTAGGTGTTGTTTTCAAAAATAAATTCACAAATGTTTTTTTTTTTAATTCACAAATGTTATTATATATCTAAACATATTTTCATGATCAAATGAAACCACAACTTTCATAAAAAGAGTAATGTTAGGAATAAATTTTAAATAAATAAATTTTTTGTATGCTTTTTATAATTAAAAATATGGGGTCAACAAGTTCAAACCAAAATGTAGTTCAACAAGATGAGAAGATATCGCATGGCATGATAGTTCAATTGGATCAAGCATTTATCGAAGAATAATGCATCATTTTTTAGTTTAAGCCCAGATGCATTTTATTTGAATCGGTCAAATAACAGAGTCATGCAAAGTTGTAATTAGTTTGTTAGTTTTTTTAAATAGTTCTTGGTTGTTAGCTGGTTACTGGATAGTGCAGATTTGCTCATGTATATTTTTGTTTAAATAGGAACCAATGTATAGAGAGTGCTCACGTCTTTAGTCTCTCCATTTCAAAAGAAATATACAATCTTTTATCCATACCAGAGTCTTTCTTTTCATTTTATCAGAGTTGCACAGTGGAAGCGTGGTGGGCCCATAACCCACAGGTCCTAGGATAGTAACTTGGCTTTGATACGAAGAAGAAAAAATGCATCTGGACTTGAACTAAAAAATGATGCATTATTCTTCAATAAATGCTTGATCCAATTGAGCTGTTATGCCATGCGATATCTTCTCATCTTGTTGAACTACATCTTGGTTTGAACTTGTTGACCTCAAGTCCTCTTGATCACTCAAACTCTCTCTACTGATTTTGAAATCATTGTGAGGATTCCCGAATCACAACCTTATCACTCCAAGATTTTTGGATCCCCTTATCACTCCTCTGATCCTCATATTTTTGTTGCTGAGCTGTGAGGCATTGCTAACAGATCCTAGTAAAAAAAAAAAAAGAAATTGTATACTTCTTAATGGTAGAATTCACTTTTTTATAAGGAACTAGTTGGAATTTATCTATTTAAATTTGTACAAATCATTTTTCTCTCACAAAAACTTATAAAATCTCATTTCAACAATTTTAAGACTTTTTCTCTACGTGTGCCGCCCCCACTCATACCATTTGGGTGCACCGCTAAGTAGTTTCTTTTTCAATTTTTTTGTTTACATTTTTTTAATCACTTTCTTAACTACTAAGTAAAAAAAATACATAAATATACTTAAAATCATTTTCTTAATTACTAAATAAAAAATAAATAAAAATTTGCCTGAGCGGTACCACTAAGTAAATTTACAAGTCACATCGTTCAGTCTTTGGATTCTTTGCACTCATTCCTAACCCAACTTGACCGCAAACCAACTTTGTCTATCAAATATTTGGGTGTTCGATCGATCTTAGATGAAATTTCGACAAATAATTAAGAAATTTCTTCCATTCCCATTGAAAATCTTGGTCAAGGTATTCATCATGTAACTCCTGTATTATTGGTCTTCAATTCCATCCAAGTCCTTTTCTTGCTCCAACAACAAATTGACATGATTAGGACGTTCAATTCACTTACTTTGTCATGTGCATTTTGTGTATTGCATGTGCACCGTATTTTGTTTTTCTCCTTTTCCGGCTCTCATTAGTTTGTACTCCTTAGGCTAGTTTAGATATTCAAATGAGAAATTATGAATAATAAAAAAATAATTTGTGAATAGTTGTAAAACTATCTGAGTTAATAAATTTGATGGGGTTTTGAAAAATTAGAGAAAAAACTAAATAAATATGTTATAAAGTTAAAATATTATTAGAATATAATTTTTGTTTTAAAATTTAAAAAAATTGAATTATTTTTATATTTTGTTTGAAAGTTAGGAAAAGTTGTAATAATTAGTTACTGGTTATATGAAAAAGTTGAAAATCTGAAATTAAAAAACGTATATTTGAGTAATATTTAATTAGATATTGAGATGAGACAATATATAATCGGATGAGATGAAACCATCTCAACATCCAAATGGGCCTTATTGGGATTTGAGACTTTGGAAAAACTTAGACTACGTTTGAACTGCATGGATTGATCTAAATAGATGATACGTGAATATTAGTGAAAATATAGTGATCAATAATTTGTGAACAATAATATTGAATTGTTTATAAATAATAATAAATTAGCAGATGATTTCAGACTAATTTAGTTACCAAACAGAGTTATAATGAGATTTGGAATAGAAAGGAATTGGTCTCGGACAACTTTATTGATCTTCACTTTCCACTCTCCTTTTCAGTCAAAACACTCTTCTCATATAAAGTAGTCTCTAACTTTCTTTGTGTCCTTGTCGCAGAAGCATCTGGGAAGCTTAGATGGTGGATTATTATGATCATTGGTATGACTAGATCAACGTCATATAAAAGTTATAGTGATTTGTTTCTTCCCGATTGATCCGATCGATGATGATCGATTAACGATGCTCTAATATTGAAATACTAACTTAAACCATTCTTTGCGTTATCGCATTCCGATTGCAGGTTTGGCTGGGGTTGTACTTTTCTCTTTTGTGATTGTTTGCTTTGTTAAGAGAGGATGCCTGTCAAATAATTCAATGGTCTGGAGGAAAAGAGATGCAAAGAATCATGATCATTTCAACGCGGAGGAAGTCTTAAAGAATTTTGGATCAATGGTGCCGAAGCGATATACTTATTCAGAAGTGAAGAAATTGACCAACTCATTTAAAGATAAAGTAGGACTTGGAGGATATGGTGTGGTATACAAAGGGAAGCTAGCTGATGGGCGTATCGTGGCAGTGAAAGTTTTAGGCAAGTCCAATGATAATGGGGGGGATTTTATAAACGAAGTGGCTAGCATCAGTAGAACATCACATGTTAATATTGTCACTCTTCTTGGGTTCTGCTATGAGAGGACTAAAAGAGCTCTGATCTATGAATTTGTGCCTAATGGGTCCCTCGATAAATTCATATATAACAAAGTATCTTCAATCACAAAATCTCAATTGGATTGCAAGACCATGTTCAAAATTGCACTTGGCATTGCTCGAGGATTAGAATATTTACA
>QGSO01000884.1:0-11780 GCA_011037825.1 Carya cathayensis | reverse complement strand
CTACGTACAATCAAAGTCATGTACTAATCTGTGTATCAATATTGATTTCTTCATATTCAAAATTTAAATTAGTAATGTTTTCAATAAAATCTATTTGTTCACCAATCACATTAGATTGGTACATATATTAGTGCGCAGTTGTGTTTGTAATTAGATTTTTTTATAATTTTAACTGTTGACTTTTTTTTTTTTTTTTTGAACTTTTTGACTAATAGTATTTCTCTGCTTAAAAATCATCTACCTTTATAATGAAATTTAAAAAATTCTAATATTAACTATGACCGTTTTTAAGAAAATATGACTCAGACGTAATTTAGGCTTTCAGGTTGGGATCGTCATATCTAATTTCTTAAGAAAGAGTTAGACTAAATTAATTACAGGCTCGATTGGTATCGTTTAAGGTAGGAAGTGTGTTTCTCCACCAAACCGTATAAACGACGTCGTCAGGGTAGGTGAGGGGTCGGAGAAACGGGAAATGCAACACGCGAATTGGATGTGTACGTAATACGCATGGCAGATCCAAGGACTAGAAGATCAAGTCTAGGTTGCGGGCTGTTCACCATCCACAGTCTCCACACCTACCGTCGGCTCTATTTAATACTCGCGGCATACTGAATGCGAAACTTACTTCTATGAACTCATGCTTTTCATCCTTCTTCGTCCTGTTCGGTTTGCGAAATAATTTATTCACAAAATCATACCGTGAAAAATATCTTATAAATAGAAGTAATTTGATATAATTTATTAAATTAAAAATTATTTTTATTATAAAATAAATTTAATAAATCACATAAAATTATATCAACTTATAAATTTATTTTTATTAAATGTCGTTATGTCTAAACACTTCTCTCTCTATTTTGCAGCTCCCAAACCTTTTTGTATGAAATCAAAAGTGATTTCAATTCTTACTTTTAAAGATTCCAATAAAAGATAAATATGAAAATTCTTACTTTTACATAAAACACCCTCACCATAAAAATTATGTTTTTAGGTGGGACTAACTTGTACAAGGCTTGGACATGTACAAATCAGTTTCCCTATATAGATTTAGGACCGGTTTGGTTATAAAAATGATCTTAACTAATTTTATCTAATTATTATAATTTTTTTAAAATTTTTACATAAAATATAATAAATAATTCAATTTTTTTAAATTTAAAAATAATAATAATATTAAAAAATAATATTTTATTCAACTTTTAAGTTTCATATTAATTTATCCCAATTCAACTTACTATCCAAATAATATTTTTAAAACTGTTTAGATTCATATTATCTCATTATTACAATTTTTTAAAATTATTACATAAAATATAATAAATAATTTTATTTTTTTAAATAATAATATAATAATATTTTATTTAACTTTTAATTTTTATTTAAAGTCATCTTTTATCTCTTCTTAGACAATTACAGAAAAACTTTTTAATACCAATTAATGGATGATGTACGATGCATTTCTGTTGTTTACGAGTATTCCTTAGCTTACTGATCACACGTATTAACAACATCCCATTGTAATCACTCGCCGACGAAAATCGATTGGGCGTTGAAATCAATGAAATTAAAGTCACCACGTACATCGCTTTCCTCATAGCTATCACTTTCCTAAATTATCGATCTTCCCCCACTGCTGCTCGATCGGTGGTTATCCGTCTCTGCTTCTTGTATTCGATCTCTACTCATCGATCCTACTCTTCTACCAACTTTTTTCTCTCAGAAAATGGATTCCAGCTGGCTTCTCTCGTCGTCTTCTTCCCTTGTTTCTTTATCTTTCTTATTCATGGTTTTGGCCATGATTCCTCTATCTCTATGCTACGAAGATTTGTTCTCGAGCTGCCGCGACTCGCGGTTCAGCTGCGGAAACATCAACGATATTGGTTTTCCTTTCTGGGGAGAGAAACGACCCGATGGTTGTGGATATCCAGGATTGAAGCTCAACTGCGACAGAAGCGTTGCCACCATAGAGATCATGAACGTGACGTACCGAGTTCTTGATGTCAATCCCAACACACAGACAATCAAAATCTCGAGAGAGGACTACCTGACTGGGATTTGCTCCCCAGAATACGTGAATTCCACACTCGATCCTATACTTTTCGATTTTAGCCCCGGTTGCCAGAATCTGACGCTATTCTATGGCTGCAGTACTTCTTCTATTTTCTCTGTCTCTGTAACATTCACTTGCCATGTAAATGGGGATGTGCAGATGGAGTTGGGAGCTGGATTGCCTAATAATAACGAGTGTAATCGAAGTGTTGTTATCCCCGTCAGTACTCTTACTCCGGTAAACTTCCTGAATATTGGAAGTACTAAGTCGAACTTGGAAGAGATCATTAGAGAGGGATTTGAGGTGAAATGGAAGGTGGATAGTGCAGGGTGCAGTGACTGCGTGGGATTGAAGGGAGTTTGTGGTTATGACCTCAAGTTGAATCAACCAACTTGCTATTATTCACCAGTTAAACCAGGTACGCCCCCCATGCCAGCATGACCTTTAAACTAATTATTTAATTTAGGAAAAAATTTAATTATTTGCACCAAATGAAGATGATCATTAAGATAAGATATTTGTTTTGAACGGCAATCTACACATGCACTCTATATCACATTCACGGGCGCATGAATTCTAAATTTGTTTTGACATTTTGGGTTCCAAGTGGGTCCAAGAAGACATGAACAACACGTTAACATTAACGCTGGGGTAATTAATAGACCCGGAATTCTCTCCGAGTGGGATTAAGATCATGTCCCAACTTTAAGAGCTCTTAGTAAATTAAATATGACTTGCTCAATATATTTATCTCTCTTAGTTGAGACTCAGATTTTAAAAATCGTTTTCTCAAGGAATTTTTTTTTTTTCTAAATTAAGATCTAAAAACCTATAAAATCAAACAAGCTAGCTAGCTAACTGGTTGTATGACATAATTTTCTTATATGATTTCTCCACGTAGTTACCCGAACGCCCTATTGCCAGTTCCTATTAGGAAAGATTTTGAGAAGTGAGATGAGATATGAATTTTGTAAATAATAATAAGATAATTTATTAATAGTAATGAAATAGTTTGAGCTGAATATTTTTTAAATTTTGAGAAATGAGATCAGAATGAAAAAGTTAAATAAAAAATATTATAAAGTTAAAATATTATAAGAATATAATTTTATAAAATTATTTTTGTTTGAAGATCTAAAAAAAGTTAGAATTATTTTTTATTTTTTATTTAAAAATTTAAAAAAGTTGTAATAATTAGTATGGAAATTTTGTATTTAAATTATGTTTAAAAATAAAATGAGATGAAATGAAATAACATTATATAAAAATTCTTTATCTCACCTGAGGGCCCAAACCTGCCATAAATCTACTAATACCATGATTTCTTATACGGTAAAATGCAAAATTTCAAGGTTAAGAAGACGCTACCAAAATATCTAGTGATTTTTTCTCCAAGATTGATTCCTTCCTGATCACTAACATTTCTTTTACAATTCTTTTTCAAGTGGAAGTGTAAAGATGATCATATAATATATATAGTATTGTATAATCTATCTTTGTAGAGGCTGATCTTAAATCTGATTCTCTCATCTTTATTCATGAGTCCGTTCGACCCAACTTCATCATCTTCATTTTGTAACGTTTGGATCGGGACTTGATTCCACATCATCTCAACTGATTTCATCTTATCTTATTTTATTATTATAATTTTTTTAAAATTTTACAAAAAATATAATAAACAATTTAACTTTTTCAAATCTCGATTCAACTTTTTCAAATCTTAAAATAATAATAATATTATTTTATTTAACTTTTATTTAACATGGATCAAAGGGGAGTTAAATTTTGGTTCATGAATTTTTATGAAAAATATCATTTCAGTCTAACATATAACTAATTTTCAATATGCCGTGTCATTGACTTGGTTCGGTTTGAACATTGAGAATTTTGATGTAAGAATTTTGAGTTTTAAAATGAAATATTAAAATATTATATTTTAATATTATTATTGTTTTGATATTTGAAAAGGTTAAGTAAAAGTTGAATTATTTATTATATTTAATATGAAAATTAAAAAAAAAACTATAATAATAGGATGAGAATTTTAAATTTAAGATGTCATCCAAGCTGTGCCAACCTACCATATGAATGTTTTTAGACTTCCAATGAGATTGTGCAAGGAAATAGCAATTTTAATAGCTAAATTTTGGTGGGGTTTCCAACAGAACAATAGGAGGATTATTGGAGGAGCTGAGCTAAGATGGAAATAGCAAAATAGAAGGGGGTTTGGATTTTAGGGAACTGAATAGTTTTAACACTATCCTCTTAGCCAAGCAATGTTGGAGGGTTCTGTCTAAGTATTTTAAACATAGAGACTTGTTGAATGCCAAATTAGGCTATGGGCCTTCAAAAATATGGAGGAGTCTATGGGATTCCCTTGACTTATTGAAAGAAGGGTTAGTTTGGAAGGTGGGAAATGATGACCAGGTCAACATATGGGGAAATAAGTGGATACCAAGGCCATCTCAATTCTGTATCCAATCACCAAGAAGAAGTTTGGGGGCAGAGGCAAAAGTTAAAGAGTTGTTTATCAATGGAGGATGGAATGAAAAGCTGGTTAGAAATACACTTATGCAAGAGGAAGCTGATATTGTATGTGGATTGCCAATTAGTCATGCTCCTGACAAGAGAATATGGGCCTATACAAAGGATGGTTTATACAGTGTTAGGAGTGGTTACCATTTGGAAAGATGTAGGAAAAACATAAATGAAGGGAGCTCATCTGAATTAAAATCGGGAAAGGTGTGTTGGCAAAAACTATGGAATCTCGATACTCCTGAAGTGGTAAAGATGTTTATTTGGAAAGCTATCATGAATTGTCTACCTACCAGGTTAAACTTGTATAAAAGGAAAGTGTTGGAAGACCCCCTTTGTGGTATTTGTGGGAAGGAAGAGGAAACAATCAGCCATGTATTATGGAGTTTTGGGGCAGCTGTTGATATATGGGCTGATAATGCAAGCCCAATTTAGAAATGGCCCAGAATTGATGGAAACTTCAAGGAGCTATGAATGTTAATGATCAAGAAACTAGAAAATTCTGAACTGGACTTAGTAGCTATTGTAATGAGAAATATGTGGTGGAGAAGGAACAACTTTATTTTTTAGGAAAAATTTATAGGGCCTACTGTGTTGTTTCAACAAGCTCAAGATTGTTTTTCTATGTTTGCATAGGCAAAAGATGAGAAAGGGAAAGAAACAATGGGAGGTTATATTCAAAAGGAAGTAGGGAGGTGGAGGAAACTGGGATAGGGCTGGGTTAAGTTGAATTGGGATGCAAGTCTCAGTTCTGAGCTAAAAAGAATGGGGGTGGGGATTGTGGTGAGGGATGAGAATGGGGAGCTGTTATTATCACTATGCAATTCTGTTGCAAGTATTTTTACTCCAGCTACAGCCGAGATACAGGGATACTTTGGAGGGCTTTTCAACTATGTGCTGATTTAAACTGGATAAATGTTATCTTTGAAGGTGATGCATTGGGAATTATACAAGCTATTAACAGGAATAAATATTGCTGGGAATGGCATGGATAGATTGTAGAAGATATACAATCGATTTTACTTAATAGAAGACATTGGTCTATACAGTATACAAATAGAAAAAACAATAGAGTAGCTCATACATTAGCCAAAATGGGATTACATGTAAAGAATAAGGAAATCTGGATGGGAGAGGGGCCGGCAGGCATTAGTTCCTTTGTGTCACAGTATAAACATTGTAATGATTCAGTTATGAGTTCATGCAGATAGTTTTTTTTTTTCCAAAAAAAAAAAATTAAGATGAGAATTTCTAATAGTCAAACCGAACGTTTAAAGAGCAGCATCGTTTGAAGGCTGCTTGATGAACAGTCCAAGTCAACTAAAGTAGCACTGTCTAGGGGTGTAACCAGTCCGGTTTGGTCCAGTTTTGGATAAAATCTAGGATCGAACCAGTATGTACTGGTTTTGTATTTTTTAAAATCGATTACGCACCAGTTACCCCCCTAAATCGATATGTCCAGTTTTACCAGTTCCGGTCCGGTCCAGTCCGGTTTTTCGATTTTAATATATTAAGTATATGAGTATTACTAATGTATTTATCAAAAGAAATATATTGAGAATTTATTAGGCAATAAAATATATTTTATATATATTTTATATTTAAAATATATAATCAAATAAATATTTATATTTAAGATTAAAATGTTATGTTATGACTTATAATATATTATTTCATACATAATTATATATAATATTAAAAATTAATAAAATATATATATAATATGTGAACCAGTCTGATTCGGTATTAGAAAATATAAAACCGATTCCGAATCAGATTTAATCCATTTAAATCGAATGAGTCAAAAATGGGACCGAACCAACCGGTCGGGGCCAATTTTCTGATTTATCGGTTAATTTTTACATCCCAGCGCTGCCACCAGTCAACCGCCTCCCAGCTACAGCAGCGACCAAACTGCCTCTAATTCTATTCCCTCCACTCCAATGATGATGCCTTCTCACTTCTCCACTCCTCCGCCATGCACCCAATCACTCTCCCTCCCGTCTTCCTCCTCCTTTTGTCCGTTTTCTTCGCCACGCCCTTTCCCTCCGATGGAGCCACCGCCCCCTATTTCGACTGCCCCAAGACCTTCGACTGCGGGCCCTTCAAGAACCTTTCCGACCCCTTCGGCATCAGAGCTAATGCGGCCATTCTCAATTCCGACTCACTTGCGACAACGACTTTGCCGGTTTGACCATTGCTTCTATGAGTTACCGAGTCCTCCGTCTCAACGAGACCGCGAAAACCATGACCCTCGCCCGCTCCGACCTCTGGAACAACACCTGCCCTCACGACTTCTTTAATTCCACTCTGAATCCCGCTGTATTCGCTTACGGTACGGACACTGAGGACCTCACCATCTACTACGGTTGCTCTAATCTGACTTCAGTGGGACCTACTAATCGATTCCATTGCACGATCAATACGAATTTGAGTTACGACGCTCATTTTCTGACCGGTCCGGTTCCGACCGATCCGATTCTGCGCATTGTTAACTGTAGCGTTGGTCTTAGAGAGAAAATCTTCAAGGCGGAAGCATTTATGCTCACAAACAATCTGTCAACGCTTACCAAGGTTTTGATGGCGGGCTTCAGTGTGAATTATGGTACGTGTGCCGATTGTCTGGTTTCCGGTAGGCAGTGTGGACTTGATAAGGATTCAGGTCAACCCATTTGCCTTTGCGACAATCATCCCTGTCCCCCGCCACCGGGTATTTGAGTTTTTTCTTAATTAGCGTTTTCTCTTGGGAATGATCGTTGAGATGAAAATGAATTGTCGAAATGGGTAATTTGAACGGGCTTAAGGCAGACATTGTTTTATCCGTGGAAATGGCAATGGAAACATTTTAATAGCCTATCGAATTTGGATTATAGACAGTGCAATGGTTGGTGCCAATCTATGTCTTTGTGCCTACGGATGGTTTGAGTGATATAGAAAAAGTATTTAGACTAGTTGAACAGCCTAACGCTCCCCCCTTAATTGCTGAAGGCCTCAGTGGGGTGGTCTTAATGATGGTCGCGTTCTGGTTAGATGTATTTGTGACTTCCATATATAGAAAAATCACACCAAGCTTCCAATTTCTTGTGTTATTCCAGACTATTGGATGTAATTTCGTCTCTTACTTGAAAGCCTACGTACTACCTTCACTCTGTCACATTCTTGCTTTTTGTCTACTTGAATGCCGCCCGCACCTAAACAAGTTTCATTTTGGTGCCGCTCTAGTTCATAATCTCTGTTTAGAACAGCTTTGCAATCCTTGAGTTGTCCTGCCTCTATTGAATTTAGTGGCCCTAGTCATTAATGTGTTCCATGTAGCCCGTGCTTTAAACTGGATGCTGTCTTGATGGTCTCTCTCTGATTTGGAACTCAGTGGATTTGTTTCATTTGGTCTGTCTGATAGCCCTTAAGAGTCTAACAGGCAAGCTGCCTCAAGCTGCACTGGCTCTTTATGTATATGCTAAGGGAAGCATGGATTTTATATAATGTATCCTTGCCACTAGGGTAAAGAATTGTTCTTAAATTATGCACATATATTTCTCCTGTTGTTCGATCCCACTTCTGGAGCCAATAATGAACAGGGGATCTTGCTCCTTGTTATACGAAAATAACATTTCTGACCTGACCTTCCATCTTCCATATGCTACTTAGAACTGATTTTATATATCTAAACGTGAATAGTTTTGAGAGGTTAAAATTTATTTTGAGATTGCAACTTGGTACAAACGTAGAAAAAGATATTAAGCTTGTGCATGCAGACTTGAAGTTCCACCAATTCCCTGCTTGTGTTTGTTGATATGTGAGTCCCATGCAAGACCGGTGATTAGTTTTGAGAGGGTAGAATATGTTTTTAGATTGCAGCTTGGTACAAACACAGAAAAAGATATTAAGCTCTTGCATTGCGGACTTGAAGTTCCACCAATTCCCTGCTTGTGTTTTTTGATACATGAGTCCAATGCAAGACCAGTTATATGGTATATTTATATGTTTACTAGTGTACACAATTCTAGTATAGCAGAATTCTGAGATTTTTAGTCTATGCACGCCCCCCACTAAATATCTATAATGACCATATCACGAGCTTAATAGAAAAAGAGTTATTTTAAAAATCTTACATTAATTGGACAATTCTCAATCTCCAATGAACTGTACTGTAGATGAGACCGGTAAGGGAACAGGCCTATCTAGTTGTGATCTATTTTGTCCATATCTATTTGAGACCTATTCAGGCCGGTATTAGATACTATTTCAAACTTCTATCAAAATCTTCTGTATGCCCTACAATACGATGAGCTCAGCATATGGAAAAGAGATTATTTGCTAGTTTTCTTTTAATTAATTGTTACCTTGTCGTTCTCGATTTGTCAATTGGTTCTTTTTCCCCCTAGACAACTGTTTTCCTTTGCTAGATTAGTTAAGTTTACATTACATTACGGCTGTTTGTGCTTGTGTGATCATGTTTGTTAAAGGTGTTCTTCTACAATATCTGTTCGTGTTTCATTTTTGCTAACTTTGTGTTTTTTTAACCATTGCAGGCAAGAACAATGGAGTATCACTTGCAGTAGGTAATATTTTATGGTGTTAGAACCATACCGCATGTTTTCATTGATGTCAGTAATGTAAAGCAGAAAATTTAAGTGAACTCTCGTTTCATCTTCAGGCATTGGCATGGGTGGTGTGGGCATTGTTGGCATTTTCCTAGGTTTCTGGATCTTTTCCATCAAGCAACAGAAGAAAAAACGAGCGGAGGAAGCTACCTGCAGTGTTAAGATCGGAGGATGCTTATCAAGTAATTCAATGGTCTGGTGGAACAGAGATGCAAAGAATGATCATTTCAATGCGGAGGAAATCCTAAGGAATTTTGGATCAATAGCCCCGAAGAGATATACTTATTCGGATGTGAAGAAACTGACCAACTCATTCAAATATAAAGTAGGACAAGGAGGATATGGTGTGGTATTCAAAGGGGAGCTACCTGGTGGGCGTATTGTAGCGGTGAAAGTCTTGGGTGAGTCCAAAGGTAATGGAGAAGAATTTATAAACGAAGTGGCTAGTATTAGTAGAACATCACATGTCAATATAGTCACTCTTTTGGGTTTTTGCCATGAGAGGACTAAAAGAGCTCTAATCTATGAATTTGTGCAAAATGGATCTCTTGATAAGTTCATACATGAGAAAGGATCTTCAGTCACAAATAGTTGCTTGGACAGCAAGACCGTGTTCCAAATTGCAGTTGGCATTGCTCGAGGACTAGAATATTTACACCAAGGTTGTAGGACTAGGATTCTGCATTTTGACATAAAACCTCACAATATACTTTTGGATGAGAATTTGTGCCCAAAAATCTCTGATTTTGGTCTTGCTAAACTATGCAAAACAAAAGAGATCAGTATTGTGTCAATGACGGGCATGAGAGGAACTGCAGGATATATTGCACCTGAAGTGTTTAGTAGATACTTTGGCGGAGTCTCTCACAAGTCTGACGTCTACAGTTATGGCATGTTGGTTCTTGAAATGGTTGCAGGAAGGAAAAATCTTGATGATGGGGTGCTCTCTCATAGCAGTGAATTATTGTAAGGTTAATGTTATCATTAACGACTAATAATATTAATGTTGTGGAAGTTTGACCTTAAGTGGAACGTTTCAACAGAAGCCTCTCTTTTGAAAATTTCAACTCCCACGAATCCATTTCGTCAAAGGCCACCAGTTTCCTTGTGATGCCTGATACGAATTGGAAAGCCACACATCCACACCTCCTTAATTCCTTTTCTATACGCTTGCTTCCAATCTCTCTCGATCTTATTTCTCTCGATCTTCCCAGCTCCGGCCACTTTCTTCGTCATCATAATAGCAATAAGTACCTTAGTCCAATTTCCAATACCATCTGTGCTCGCTGTTGAAGATGAACAGTACCTCACCTGCAGCAAAAACTTTTCATGTGCGGGTATTTCGGGCCTCGGTTATCCTTTCTGGGGATCACCAAATCGGTCTGCAAATTGTGGGTACCCAGGTTTCGAGTTGAACTGCAGCGGCCATGCCCCGCAGCTTAATGTTGCAGACATGGATTACCGAGTCCTTGATATCAATGACGCGGAGCGGAGTCTCAAGGTTGCTAGAGTGGATTACTGGAACACGACTTGTCCTGCTACTTATGCTAATACCACCATAGATCGCAGTACCCTCTTTTCTCATACTTCAGCTACTACCAACCTGACGCTCTACTACCGGTGCTTTTCTGCTTCTCTTAATCTTCCGTCGGCGGATGGTTTTCCGTTTACTTGCGCCGGAGACGCTAACGGCTTTACCAATTACTATTCCAGCTCCTTGATTGCAAGCGCGTTATTGCTGTTTTGCGCGAACAACGTTAAAGTTCCAGTAACTGAGCAGGCACTTTAACTACTGAAGATGCACTGAAGGAAGCTATTGATGGTGGCTTCACGGTGGGGTGGAATGCAAATAATAGCATGTGCGATAAATGTGATGGGTCCGGTGGGCGGTGTGGGTTCAACGCCAGCACGAATGCTTTCGCTTGCCACTGTAAAACTGGGTCCTTTCCAACAACGTGTGGATCAGATGGTAAGTATCCATTTCGCTGGTTAATTTATTTGATCGGTAGCTACCTTTTCCTTTTTCATTTTTTCCTTTCTCGTACTGCTTGAATGAATAAATCAAGAAAACTTCTCAAGCCAGAGGATTAAGAAATTAAGATCAAACATTTAGGAAAAACTCCGAACTCCTAAATCCTATATGCGAAACATCCATGAGCATCCGGTGACGATTATTATTGTTTTGAGGGGAATCGGAGGGAGGCATTACTTCCAGAATTCCATGAGGCCTAGCTGCCCTAGCTAGCTTAATTCCGATAATTAATTGATAATTACTTTGGTTTGAAGATAAATATTTCTTCTGGTCAAGGATGGACTGATTCTTGAATATGGAATTGATGGATGATTGGGTTTGAATCTAACTAACGTAGGAGCTGGGAACAATATTATATATACGGCGTCTAGTCCGAGTTAGTTAATGATTAGGATATAATGCATATGCATGGACGAGATCAAACTAAATAAATAGATGAAATTAAAAAAGTACTTGGATTTCTTGATCCGTTAAAATTGGGTCCTTTCCAACAACGTGTGGATCAGATGGAAAGTATCCATTTCGCTGGTTTATTTATTTCAATTTAATATTGCCT
>QGSO01000883.1:87448-168251 GCA_011037825.1 Carya cathayensis | reverse complement strand
CAACTATCTAATATTTTCACAACATAATCTACATTCTCTCCCTTAAAGAACATGCAATGTCAAGAAAAATCTTCCTCTCACTTTCACGCAAACTATCATAGCTCATTCTAAGTATTTTTTTAATCTTCTCATGAGGAATTCTTTTGTACTCTTCCAAAGCACTTTCCCATTCATGTATACTTCTACCATGTAGATCCAAACCAAGCACTTCCAAAGCTAGAGGAAGGCCCCCAGCATAACGTATTATACGTTGTGTAAGTTCCACGTAGTTATCAAGTGGTTTCTTTCTTTTAAAGGCACACAAACTAAATAGATCTAGAGCTTCATAATGGTTCAATTCCTTCACTTCATATGTTGCATCAACTTCATAGTTACTCAGTAGATTTTTATCCCTTGTTGTTATAATGATTCTACTTCCAGAACCAAACCAATCAGGATTTCCGGCCAAAGCTTTCAATTGTTCCCAATCATCCACATCATCAAGAATTAGAAGAACTCTTTTATAACAAAGTTTATTCTTTATCACATTGATTCCTCTGTCGACATGGCCAATATTACAAACCAAAGATGCTCCTAGGATATTAGAAAGAAGAGTCTCTTGCAGTTGGACTAGACCATACTCGCTCTTTGAAGTTTCTCTAATGTTTCTCAAGAAACAACTACCTTCAAATTTAGAAGAAATTATATTATATATCGCTTTGGCAATAGTGGTCTTTCCAATTCCCCCAACTCCAAAGATCCCTACCATATGTACAATATCATTCTCTCCGATGCTTAAAAGGGAATATACATGCTGCACACGAGACACCGCTCCAATTGGATGATTGGCAACCTCAAAGTATGTTTGATTTATTATTTTTGAGTCCACCAGTTGAATGATGCTATGGATAAATTCAGATTCATTCCTATCAATTCAAAAGAGAAGAATTATTAACGGTTATACTTATTACAACATTATTAAACATAGAAGCGTTAATTAATATCATTAGGACCATTACTAATAATCAAGTAAAACATTATTTCACTAACACGATCCTTTTAATAGAATTAATTAATTACCATTTTATAAGGACATAAGAAAAAGGCACAAAAATAAGCAGATTGAGATCAAAGAGATTAACAAACAATAGGAGTATTAGATCAATTAATATACATAGATACATGCATATATATATATATATATACACACACAAACATAAATATTCACGCATGTGTATGCATCTAAAATGTATGAGGATATAAAATAAATATTCGAAAATCAAATACCCATCCTTCTTTAAATGGAACCCAGACAAATTGGCCACTTCCTTTAGCGCAGCCTTCCAGCTATCCACCTTCGTATCATCATTCAATTTGTATTTGTAGTTGGCCAATGCTTCTCCATAATTTTTCTTTTGTCTCTGCACTATCGATGGACGCACTTTGTAAAACACCGGTACAACTATTTGTTGTTTCATTTCTTTGCACTCGAGAATTTTCATCAGCTCCTCCAAACACCATGTGGATGATGCATAATTTTCAGAAAGAACGATAATCGAAATCCTTGACTCCTCAATAACTTTGAGAAGTGCCGGTGAAATTTCCTTTCCTCTTTCAAGGTGCTCATCAATGTAAGTATTGATTCCCTTTTTATGCAAAGCATCATATAAGTGAGAAATAAAGTTTTGTCGAACATCTTCACCTCTAAAACTCAAGAACACATCATAAAACCATGGAAGAGCTGGTTGCAAGGCCATGGTAGAAGTTACCGTGTATGAAATTAGGCTGATGATCAGTAGGTACTACAAGAAAGTATGCCTCTGGTGGCCGAATTATATCCGGGGATTGATGGGCAAAACAATGCCGCGTGCGTTGCGCAGTCAATATTGAAAAAAGAAGGGGGAAATTAAAAGAAAGATAACAAACTTGCTAGCAACTTCTCTCGATAGAGCTTCTTGTCACGTGGAAATCGAAGTCAAACACTGACCTTTCACTGTCAGTATTGTTTCCCCTCTCCATCTTTCCTTTTCAAATTCCCATCCCTCGCTCCTCAATTTTCGCATTTTCCCATTGAACAAGTACTCCTCATGGACCAACTTGGTTAGACTGGTCAGTAAGATATAAAAATGACCAACTGCCTTTAAGTCTACTTGCATCCCTTCACACGGTATCAAATTCAAGTCTTACGACGTAAAACAAACGTCTAGATTTCACACCCATTAATTTTCTATATGAACTCAAGACTTTTGAGATTTTCTAGAAGTTGTCGATACGGATTGAGGACTTTTGAATTCATAATTGTCTTTCATTTAGCGTTATTACATCTATATATGCATAGATCGAAAGTTATTGAGTAGTGCTTTTTTCCCTTGGTGCTCACGACGAGTCGACTAAGGTACCAACAGATATTACATAGAATGTGCCTGATAGGCCACAATGTTGGGAGAGTGGACGTGAAAGACCGCCATTAGCAAGAGACGTGGAGATGCAGGGGAAGTACTGGGTCGTTAACACGTGAAGGATCATCTCGCATGAATTGACTGGGTCATTAGCAGTTAACGAGAAGATTTTGCATGCGTCAACTGGGTTGCTAGTAGTAGGGAGTTTACGTTACTTGATGTTTATTTTCGGAATGCTTGTTATTTCCGTTAGTCATGTTTTCTGCACGTTATTTTAGTATGCTCTATTTTTCTGTTGTCACGTGTCTTTGTGTTTGTAATGGGTTTTCAGTTACTAGCAATTAGCGGTTGCAGGTGTCATTTATTTCGGCATTCTTGTACGTGGCTTTGCTTATTTAAGCAGCCAATGTTTTCGATTAAGAAATCAATTGTTATTCAAAAACTTGCGGTACTTTCTCACCCAAAGACAAACCCATTTACTTATTTTCATATTATCTGAGTTTAGGACCTATCAGTGCCTAAACAATACAAGTCAAGCAATGTTCTTACACGCCACTATGTGCTATGCACACTATATGTGGCAGACGACACATATAAATTGAATAAATTGAGTAATATTAAAAAGACAATAAAAGACTAGCTAGTAATCCTATATACATGTATGTCACATCCTCATATTGGTAAATAAACAACCAATTCAAAATATCTCCAGGTATAGGGAAAAAAAACAGTGGTCATACAAACGCAACAATTATGATAAAGTGCACCGCCAAAAAAGAAACCTGATTTTTTAGACCTCTTCAAATTCTAGAATAAGGATGAGATTTTTATCGATGTGGCTTAATAAGATGATCTATCATATTAATAAACCATATCAGTGTATACTTTTTTGTGTGTACTTAATACTTTTCAATTTCTATTGTTGTCCGTATGAAAAGAAATTCTATTTTGTGTATACTTAATACTTATTTAACGTGTCTACCTACCAACTTGAAAATAACCATTCTCATTAGGGACTACAAGAAAGTATGCCTTTTGAGGCCAAATTATATCTGGGGATTGATGGGCAAAACAGTGTGAAGTGGTTGTAGGAAACTTGTAGGAAGCATCGTTATTTAAAGAAAGGGTATCAATCAGGCCAATGCCGCGTGCATTGCGTCATTAATATTTAAAAAAGAAGGGGAAAATTAAAAGAAAGATGAGAAACCTGTTGGCAACTTCTTTCGAGCTTCTTGTCACGTACGGGGGACTAGAAATCGAAGTCAAACACCGACATAATTCACTTTTAACATAATTGATAATTGAGTTTTGCTATATACAAGTAAAATTATGAAAAACCATAACTTACAAGCAATGCGACAATTCTGTTTAAAGGGAAAACTGCCCTAGGACTCTTTCATTTGATTCGGATAAATTTAAATGAGTAAAAAGGAAAAAGATTAAAAAAAAAAAAAAAAAAAAAAAAAGAAAGAAGAAGAAGAATCCAAGTTAGATGCATTTGTGCATCCTGAAGGATCCCAGAAACCAAATAATGGTTCTCGAGAATGCAGTATCATCTTTGTCAATAAGCCCAACACAGTAAATGATATATCAATGGCGTGTGTAGTTCCCTAAGGTTTCATCTATCAAAAATTTATATGATAGGTGGAAAAAAGAATAAACTAAGTAAATCCCAGAAAATTATGGTTCTTTGCATAGATTATTTGTCTTCTTTCTATAAACAAGAAATCTTTATTGAAAAGAACAAAATGTGCAACTTAAGTACACTGGATGTATAAGATAGATACCTATCTAGAAAGGAAAAAAAATATAGAAGTTAATCGCAAACGTTGATGACCATCATTGCAAGTTTTTATCACACACTACCAAACTTTTTATTGATTTATATATTCTCACACATATAACTCATGGCTATGCAGGGAAGTAACTGGATACTTCTACCTGATATTCAACACTCTGCAATAGGAAATGCAGACCCAATTCCACTTGATATTAACATTTAACGAGATATGGACCCAACTGAATGGGTCCATATAGAACATAGGGTATATAATGCAATTTCAGCCTCTGGGCTCACTCCAATTAAAGTTGATACAGATTTGAGAACCCCATTCCACGACAACAATGAGTTGATAGTCCTACTGCAAATAAATAATGGTGCTCGTAAGTTTTCTCTCTCCACGATAACAAGCAAGAATGCCAAATTGCTGAAGGGTGACGTGGATTCTTCTTTTTTTTTCAAACATCAAGAAATTGTAAGGAGTTATATAACAAAATTAGTTCAGAAAATCATAGAGCATACATTGTGCTAAAATGAAACTTGTGAAGCCGAATGATCCTTATTTTATGATGGCTAGTGCGCACTAATTGTTGTGCAGATAAAAAGAGGGGGAAGAACTACCACTAGCAGGGTGTATCATTATAATACAAGAGTTGCTCTCTAAGGTGATTTGAATAAGAAAATTTCTTGTGCTTAACTTCACATTTATAGAAAGCCCACTGCATTTCATTATTTATAGACATCCAAACGCTTAAGTGGATGAACAGTGGTGAATTTATTCACTCAAACCAAATACATGAAATAGTTTATGGAAAGTAAATTGTCGAGTTTTAAATCTGTACACGAGAAAATGATGTTTTCAAGTAATGTATTTTATAGTGTTACTGGACATCAAAATGGTGGAATCTATATGGTCATTCTATAGTCATTGCTTTGCTTTTAACACCAGTTCTTCACAAAAATCACTACTCATTTGATCTTCTTGAGACTACAACCACTAGATGGTACTTGGGGTGGTAGTCTTTAGCCATGTTATGACAGACTGAAACCTCAGAAAAATCTCAAGATGCACTTCAGGCGATCCCCTCAAGCAGTTTGAAGGCAGCAGCCAAGTCAAAGTAAAAGAAGGCCAAAAGCAAATGTTTTAATGCAAACTAAAGACTGTACATTATTTTGCAATTTTATTGGGTTAACTTCAAAGGAAATTTTCTATAGGTCTTTTTTTTTTATGAGTAATAATCTTTATTGAATATGATGAAACTAGGCAATGCCCAAGTACACAAGAAGTATACAAAGTGAGACACCTAGTTACATTCTAGTAGGCTATAAAGAAAATAGAAACTCATGAACATTCCCGCCCTTTAGAACAATAGCAGAAAACCATTGAAACAGAGACAATACAAAAAAGTTCCAGATTTCCCCCACTCCACACTCCTTATCAATAAAGCACATCTCATTCCTTTCCAACCATCGGTTATGTTGACTAATATTGAAGGAAAAAATATTAGTAAACAGAATATAAAGAATAGTAGGTCTTTTTAAAGGAAAAAAATAAACTTATCATCGGGTATGTTGACTAATATTGATGTTATACCTTCGAAGTTCTAATATCCCAAGATTTCTGCTAAAATTGGTCTTTATGTTTGCAAACATCTCCATCATAGTTGCATATAATGTAAAGATACTCTTATTTGCATCCAGCCACGTTGAACATTCAAAGAAATTGTAGAAATCACACATGGTTGTCCAATTTTAAACAATGGAGGTATATAATATCACAGGTCCAAAAATCAATTTGAAAAAAGGTTTGTGAATATTGAATAACTAAATAGCATTAGAATTTGCAATAAAAGCCCCCCAAAATAATAATAATAATAATAACAACATACCTCATGAAAGAGAACCCTATAAGCATTCAAAAATTGTTTTAATGGACGTCCCTTAGTGCTGCAATAATCCAAGGCTTCTGCAATATAAAGAGCTACTCCCAAACACATGATCCACTCAATGGTTTGCTTTTCCACTGCCAAGGACCCAAAATTCCGAATGTTATACACAGATTCAGCTTAGTGGGACCGGAGTTAAAATCATATTTTCTATTTCCAACCTTAATCTAACATATCAGTAAACCACCATCAATTTTTTAATTTACATTATATGGCCACAATTACATTATACATACACAAAAACATGCATAGGCAATTATTTATATAATATGGAATAACAACTAAAATATTCTTTGTATCCATCAATTTACTCGATAATACCTGGTATAGGTTTGGCATGCACGGATTGCATATCATCCAACTACTTCAATCATATAGCATAAAACAATGAGAGTTACTAGTAATGATAGCCTAAATTCAATAGCATGCATACACACCTCTTCCACGGATTCATTTCTTGCTTCTTAAGACATATATAAAGATCAAAATGACCAGAGCATAAAAGATGCAATTAATCCAAGAGATAACATATTGGAAATCTTAGTTTGATTTATAACTTGGCTTTTAAAGCAACTCAGCCCCAGAGAGTTATAATGCCATTAACAAGTAGTGATTTTCCTATGAGCATTACCAAGTAGTGATTGCTGTCCAAGAAGGGCCTAATCAGTTTTCTACATTGAAGATAGGTGAAACTCATGGATAAAGAATGTACAGATTATAGGAAAGTGTTAGGAATTGAAGGGAACCAGATTGTTAGGGCAAATCTGGAAAATTTCACCAAAATAGATGTTTGACAGCTTTTGGTAACTATTTTGAAACCAAAAAGTTTGGAGAACTAAGGATCACCTGATAGCTAGTTTTGCCCTTGAAGGATAGAGAAATCACTTACTTACGGATTAGAAGGTTAAAAAAGGGTCATAAATTCTACAAGAAAAAGGCTCTGTTTCAGCAAGAAAATATCACCCAAGAATTAAAATAATCTAATACCCACATGCATGAATGCATGGAGAATTTTGCCTTCTTTGTTAATTTTATATTTGGTGCATCAACCTCAAGATAGCTGGTTAATTTCTGTCTAAAGTCTAAACCGACCAATAGTCAATATGGCCACCAATAACAGCTGAATATCCTCAACTCTTCAAGGCTTTAACTACGCTGGAAATTAACAGTATGTGTGTGTCTATATATATATATATGTATATATAGATAGATACGTTTATGATCTTAAAGTATTAAAGCAGGAGGCATTGAAGTCAAAACCAATATAATTTCTAAACACTAGACAACCAAATGTGTATGCTGATCAAGTCATGACATATATATTTAGATATATTAATAGATGGATTTACAGATAAGAAATCCAGTATGCATATATTTGGTGTAAATATATCTATATATATATATATATCTGTACAGATTTATAATGTGTTATAATGTTAACCTTACAATAATATCAGATTTATATATTAATAGATGGATGCATGTGTGTATGCTTACATTGCACCTGTTTAGGCAAAAACTGCACCTGCATGGAGACAAATTGCACAATTGAAATGAGTACATGATTAGATAGATGGTTCTTATAATAATTAATAAATGCCATTGAGTTTCTTCATCATATGTTAAACATAAAGTTTTGTTAAGTGCCCTGCCTCTACGAGCCTTCTTATCGATTTGAATTCTTTCATTAGTACAAAGAGTTTTGTTTCCATATTTCCTGTACCATATATTAAACTAGCTTTGTTAAACTAAATGCAACATTGGAAATGTAAACCTGATCCAACACAGGGAGTACATATATATGTTTAGAAACTGAAAACATAATTTAATGAGATGATCCAAATGAGCGTGCTAAGTTTCACTATTTGTTCTACAAATTAAGCACAACAAGAAAGTCCAAGTGGCTACTGAGACAAATTGGTTTAATAGAATAGTCATTCATAAATCCAAATGAGCACTTTCAGAGTACTATAGTAATCTATACGCTGGCATGGTGCATTAATGGAAGGAAATTAAGTACTACAATAGGGAAGCAACTAATGTTTCTTACAATCATAGCCTAACATACTTGGAACATCCACAACTTCCCTTCAATCATGAGATATTAAACATCTTACCCTGAGGTGTTTTGCAATGTCCTTATCATTGCATACCAGGAAGGCATCAATTAACTATAAATAAAAATTAACTTACTAAGAAATTACATAGAACCAACAGGAGAAATAGATGTCACTTCTGCCTCACCCATGCTGCCCCTTTAATGCCCTCCTTCCGTCTTCTGTCACTCATCATCAAACTTTAGCAGCAACTACAAGAATTTACAAAGGATTAAACATAATATATGAATTCATTATGATTACACACAATAGATGAATTGATTATCAATTAAGGAGAAAATAAAGCATCAGTCCACGAAGACAGCATCATTATTAACCCCTGTTTGGTTACCAAGAAAACTGAGCAATAATAAATAAAGGCTCCTCTTAACATAGCTACTTCACTTAGCTATACAATGAAGGAAGTCAAGAATCTGATTTATTTGGACATAGGACTGAGACTGAATATTGGATGTGTTTGATCCTTTCTCCAACAATTAAGATTTGGAAACTATTGATGCTAAAGTGTACTTGTAGATGGGTGCCAAGATACCCTAATATGGGGACACCCTAGAAAATGTTCTTATACTTGGTGTTCTAAATGAAGGATAGGACATAGAGAGTTGATTCGGTCTTCCTATTAAACCGAGTTAGCCTAGACCTCGCAATGTATGGTTTGAATTTTGATCGAATCAGCCATTTCGTTAACATTCTATTAATTAATTGTTAAAAATGCTGACTTAGCATGCCATGTGTCATGAAAATAAAATAAAAAAACTAAAAGTACAAGAAAAAATAAAAATAAAAATAAAAACTAATAAAAAATTTAAAAATATTGATATGAAATTATAGGGATCAATCAGTCCAAAAGGCAAACCAGATGGACTATTTAGCATTTTACACCATAAAAACATATAAATTAAAGCTTCAACTGAGAAACTGAAAAGAACATTAGCTAGACTACAATCACCCTGGGGATTGGTTGGGACTTTGTTCTTGGACACCCGGTGCCCAAAAAAAAAAAAAAAAACTAGACTACAAGCAAAACAAAATGAAAAATAAGTATGGATCAACATATGCACATATGCACAAAAATTAACCGTTGTTTCTTTCAATACTTAATTAAAATTAATTATTAATTCATCTTTCAAGTGCGCTAACCAATGCACTCACCATATGAGTCTCTTATATAATAATGCCTTCTCTTTTGAGAGTTTTAAGTCACTGTTGGACACGCACACAGTTCTACTTCCTAAATACATCAGCATGAAATGTCTTGCTGGTCTGCTTATGATATGTTTGTTGTGTATTGCAGGCCATCAGCTATTCCTGGGCCTGTTCCTGATGAAATAAAGCCTTGTTTGTTTACACAAAACTAAAAATCTCATCTCATCTCATCTCAACTCATCATTACACCTTTTTCAAATCCCCATACAACTTTTTTAAATTCCCATACAAAATATAATAAACAATTTCACCTTTTCAAATCCCAATACAAAATTAATATTATAAAATTATATTATAACAATATTTTATTCATTACTATTTAAAACATCTCATCTCATCTCATCTCATCTTATCTGCGTAACCAAACGGGGCCTAAGTCTTCCAGTCACAGAGTCTATTGGTTTGTTTCGGTTAATATAGAGTGATGCCTGTGATAATGGTAATTTTGATACAAATTCTAAGATACGCCCCTGTTTGCTGATTTTGAATAGGTGTAAAATTGTTGCTGAAGATGGGATGGTGACATGGTCACTCAATTAAGGATTCCAATGCGAACTCACAATATGGTATTTCTTTATCCCGATTTGAGATATGTTTTATTATTTTTATAAGAATATGTTTTTTTTTATTACAACAATGATTTCCATTTTTCACCCCAAGTTTTCACCCATTTTTCAAAATGTATTCTAAACCACCAAAACAAACAATTGGGTACC
Source organism: Carya cathayensis (assembly GCA_011037825.1). Classification (NCBI taxonomy): domain Eukaryota; kingdom Viridiplantae; phylum Streptophyta; class Magnoliopsida; order Fagales; family Juglandaceae; genus Carya; species Carya cathayensis. The sequence goes on along the minus strand of QGSO01000883.1, from coordinate 158,108 downwards.
CTAAGCTAGGACGATGATTGACAAATAAATGAATTTTTTTTTTCCAAAGTAGGTAAAAAATAAAGAAATTAATTTTCCAAAACTTCGATGCCACATCCAAGGACGATGGTTAATAGGAAGTTGAAAAGCATTACTCATATATATATATATATATAATTTAATCTGGTTATAGGTTTTTGGTTTCCATCTTGATGTTCTTATCTGAAGAGATTCTTGTTTCAGTCTGAGACAGCCATGGGCTTAGAGTTCTAGAAATTAGTACAGGGGTCTGTATAAGCATATGCACAGAATGCCTGCAGCCTGTTTTTTTTTTTTTTGAGGGAAATATGCTTTATAGCATTCATTCATAAACGATGTTACAACTGTGACTTATCAATACAGGAAACCAAACTATAAGTCAACTAACGCAACTGCTCAGGAGCTTCCCCGCCAACAAATTTCTTTGTGACGGACATTGTCTACAACTTCTACACCTTCTCTCCTGACCGCAGTCAACAGAGAAAGCGCTCTGTCAACCAGAGCTAAAACAACCTTTCTTCCGAGGAAGAGAGGTACACCACGCTCCATCCTCCCCAGGAGGAGGAGTACAACCACACTCTCTCCTCCCAAGGAGGAAGAGTACTAACACCTACCTTCCTCCATAAGAGGAGTAGGACAAACACCCACCTTCCTCCAAAAGAGGAGTGGGACACTAACATATTTCTATTTTATTTTTAACAAAAACAAAACCAACAACTGCAAATACATAAAACAACTAAATGGCAATGGGCTGTAAAAACAAGTGGGCCCAGACAAGGCCAAAAGACCCAGCTAGAGTGCACGGGGGCCCAGCCTCTTAGGGTTTACAACTTTCATCTGCCGCTGCCACCCATCTTCTTCACGTTTATCCTTTGCATCTTCTCGGTTGCAGAGTTCCCCTCCACCGCCTCTTGAGCATGCCGCCTCTCGCCCTGCTTTGCCACAGATGAAGTTTCGGATCGCAGGAAATCTAAAAACCAGTCCAGCGTACTAGCTTATTAGACCACTCGCAGACGACTTCGGAAGACCGATAGCATGCTTCGGAATGGCTGGTAGCGTGCTTCGGTTTGGCTGGATCGATCTGTTTCAAGCCCCCCTCCACCTCCGTCCCGGACGTAAATCAGCCCTCTATTTCGTGAACCGAGCACTCCGTCCCGGACGTGTTTCAGCCCTCTGTTTCTTTTGGTGAAAACAGAGCTCGTAGGTTCATGCCGATACCCAGCTTTAAAAACCTACCAAACGCCAACACACAAACCACCCCTCCGAAGTAGAGGAGGTTATATCCACTATGCGAGAGACACACAAAACAGCCCTTACACCACCATTAAAACAGCCACCTCCAGCCTTATTCTTAGTACTATGAAAACTAAAGTAAACGGAGAGATGGGAGGGAGGGGGAGGCTGAGGCTCCCACCTCCCTCTTGGGAGGGCTAACTGCTTTGTTCTCTAGAGAGAAAAAACTCGTGAAAAAAAAAACTATTTTTGTGGACCCCAATGCCTGCAGCCTGTTAGTAGTTTGTGTTACAGTATGAAATACGTATGCTACCATGTTTCATTTATTTTGCTATAATTGGCTGGACATTCATGCATAATGGGTTTTTCACGTGTAACAGTCCCCCTCACAAATCTTTGATTGTGGGGTTTGGAACTGTCAGACAATGATTCTCTGTGAAGTCTGTTAAAACACCATAGTGTTGATACACATTGAATTCTGATGCTACATTCTTCTCTAGAATATTCTTCAAGTTTTCCATTCTATCTTCAGCACCTCTACCGATAAAAACCTAGTTTTTTTGTTAAGCTGGAAGTTGAAATCACATCAATTTTATGGTTTCATCTGATTATATTATGGTTCTGTTCAAAATTTCCTAGTTTCGTTAGATTTCAGCCCAAGCTTATCTAACTCCATGTCTTCATTATTTACTCATAGATGCTCGGAGAGAAGCTCGTAAAGCTTTCTTGGCCTTTTCTTCTGATGATTCAAAAGCACAGCTTGCTAAATCTGAGCCTGTCAAGGGCAACATTGAAAGTTCTACGGAATGGCCTGCTAATGATGATGTTCTGTCACACAAAAGCACACCTGTGAGAAATTATCCATATATAGATCAATTGATACATGAAGAACTGATCTTTTAGGATTTTTTTCTCAACAAGTTATACTATGGATTCGCTCAAACTTATGCCCATTTATCTATATGTCTTAGCGTAGTATTTTTTTAGTAGGTTGATCTTCCAACTCCAATAAGTTTGTGGAGCCTCAAAGTGGTTCCATTGTATGTGCTAGAAAACTTCCTCCTGACCATGGCCATCCTTTAGCATGATGTGAGTGATCTTTTTAAATGAATTGCAAAGTCACTGTAGAAAAGCCATGATAGTTGAGAATAAAAACTAGTGGTCAATGGAATATTATGAATATCTGGCCTCACTAATGATTTTGTATTTGTTTTGAGAAACAAAGCAAAATATTGAAAATATCAAATGCTTTTTTACCTTGGCTTAAAATCATGTGACTTAAAATCATGTGACCGCGGTCTCAGTTGCTTTTGCCCAAGGATCTTTTAATGCAAGATTTTTATATTGTTGCAAATGGTTACTGTTGCGTCTAAACCTTAACTCAAATTAATGAACCAAAATTTAGTGTAGTTTTACCTGCAAGTATACAGGTGTTGTAGTACCTTACAGGATCGAATCCACAGGGATTGACTAATGTGAAAATTTCTTTCAAACAAATTAAAATAAAATATTAAAAGAGATGCGCGATTGAAAATAAAATGAGGTTATTAAAATTATGATTTTTGACTTAACAAAATAAAACTATAATGATAAAATGTATTGATATGGGAAAATACTAAGGTTTCGAGGATCCGTTTAATAATTTAAAATATTGTTTCCGATCGAATTACTTCAATTAAACTAGAATAATGATTCCGTTTAATTGGAAGATTTAGCATTTACGATCAAGAAAATAATTACTAATAATTGAGCATGAGCGATCGATGATTAAAATACTTACAAAACTCTTTTGATTATCATAGGGATTTATCAAGCATTCACTGTATTCGGAAATCACAATGAATCAAGATAAATATATAGATAATCGAAATTTCCAATAATAAAATCCTTCAATCAATCAAACTCACAAAATAAATTTATCGCCGATCCGAAAACAATTTTCAAATCATTAAACTTCACCTCTAACCTTAGTATGAAAGATTTAGCCAACCATATTCATCACAAGTGCTATAGAAATCACATAAATATTTTCCATTAGAAAACTATAATAAAATACAAGAAATACTAGAAAACAACTTAGAAGCAATAAAATCTGGAACCCAGTCGACACCGAGAGAATAAAACCCACGCCATTGCTGAACTGAAAATAAAAATGAACCAGCCGCTCCTCTGTTCTTCGTCCAAACCAACCCAACATCAATAATCTACCCAGCCGACACCCCTTCAACTCCAAAGTCCCCACACGTACCGACTCTCTTGCCAAAAAAATAAATCCCAGCCGACACTTCACAACTCCAACAAATTAAAATCCACCAACCGACTAATTCCCCTCCACGTACAACTCTCTTTCAGCAACATTCCCCAAACTAATTCCAGCTGACTCCCTCGTTCAACTCCAGCAAACCACCGACTAATAAACCTCTAATCTCAACTGCCCTCCATCGACTTTTCCCTCCCTGAATTAAGCACCCACCGACTCCCCTTAATCAATCAAGCATAGACACCTCTCCGTAAATCACTCCCTTTAAAGCTTTCACTCACCAACATATTTTAATTTACTCCAGCACGTCTTCACCCTCAAACCATCCACCGAATTCCTTTAATCTCCACGTTTCGCTCTCCGTCTTTCACGTCCAGCTCACCCTCCTCAATTCTCAATCAAATTTCCGTATACGTCCAGTCCCAGACCTTCACGTCACCCAGCTTTGGCTCCATCCTCTTTGTCCGTCCCCCACAGCCCACATAAATACTTCTCTTTTGCTTTCGGTTTGGTAGCTTGCCGTAATCTCACGTCTCTTTCCATATCCAGCCAGAAGTCAAAGAAACCTCAACATATACATTTTTTTCCGTCAATCTCTTTCTCAAACTGTTAAGATGTCCCTCAATTTTTGGCTTTCCGTAAATGTTTCCATCTGCTAGCTCTTTCCTTATTTTTATTTTTCTTCCATCCGAACTCTCCCACGTCAACTCTCTCAAGCCACCTCCAACCGAAAGTTATTTTTATTTTTTTTTTTCTTAACACCAGTTGAACTTCAACTCTCTCATTCACGTCTCTTTTTTTTTTTTTCTTCATTCGACGTGCTCTATGATTTCATTCTTTGCCGACAATTCTTTCAATATTTTCAGCTGCCCAAATCCACCGGTTTGAAAAACTCATATAGCATGCGTCGTGGCTCAGAATCAGATCTCTTTTGAATTTTATTTATGCTGCAAATAAAGAAATAAAAATAACACTCAAAAATAAATTAAAAAGAAAATAGATTATTAAAAACATATTATATATGTGAGGGAGTATTGTCCAATTAAATCATAGTTATAAAATTAAGTATAAACATGATATTAATCAATTAAAAATCACAACTCGAATTTATGCTTATTAACTATTTTTCCATCTAAAACCAATAATAATGTCACGAAGCAGTTGAAATAAATTGGTTTTAAATAGCTAAAATATGCAATTTTTCAGCTCAAACAGTTACATTGAAGTTCGTGTTGCAGCTTCATAAAAGATTTGATCTTTTCTTACTTCAGGTTTATTTGCTCAGTTGCTGGTTCCGCCACCGCTTATATATAGGGATATTGCTTTATCCGTGTAGAAAAGCTGCCGATGGTGTCCATTTCCCAGCTGGGATGGCTAGGCTCAGGGGACTATGGATTTTGGGTCCAGTTACGAGCCCATTACGGCTACTACAAATGGTAGGCAGGCGCACGTGCACCCAAGTGCATACTCATCCCATGACACTACTGAGCTCTCCCCACATTTGCTGCCTGACACATCTACTTTTTATGGGGCTGGAGTGATGGTCCAATATGGGTCAAGAAGTTTGGAGTGACAGCAACTGTTTTCAGCTCACTAAACTAACGAACAATGGGCTAGACTCACCTATTAGTGGGCCGTATATGGATTTGTGCTCCAATGAGTTAGTGTAGCACAGCCCACTGTTTGGGAGGATGCCACCGTTTCTAGAATCGGGTAGCAATGCATTTGATTTGGGTTCTTCATCTCCTTACTACTATTAAATAAATCACCCTATTCTGATTTTTCAAACCTTCTATTCAACATTGAGGTATGTTTTCCTTGTTTGGTTGTTTGTTTTCACTTGGGGGGCGATTATAGGCATATGCTTAATAGTGTATTGTATTGTTTTTGTTAAGCTTATGCAAGGTTTTAACCTTTTTGGATTATAGATGAGCAGTGGTCGGATTGCTAGTCTGTAAAGCAATCCTGTAATATCTTGTTGAGTCACTTATAACTAGATTCTCTTTTTCAATTAATTATCTTTAAGGAACTTCACCGCTGAGTTACCCTGAAAATCTTCAGAGATCCTACTAAGGTTAAATATGTATTGCTTATTTGGTAGTTATCAAATTCCAAATACATTTTGCTAAAGAAAAACATTTGCTCGCTTGGGGATGGAAAATTTGAGATGCAAAATGTATCCATAAATAAGATATACAGCTAAAAAATAAAAAAGGCATTCATACATCTTTTATGCTTTTAAGGTGCTATTTCCCAAGGAGAAAGTGTCAGGAGTCTAGTCCGATTCTATGTGTTTCTTTCATACATTAGCACAACCCAATGCCTTGATCGTCTTTCGACTCCATATTGATGTTAGGATCAAATCTCACCTCCCATCTAGGCCAGTAGTGCAAATCCTGCTTCACCCAGGTGTCCTACGTGAAGATGGACAAATAATTTAAAATTTTATTATATTTTATTTTTTATGGTAAGTCAAGTAGCAGTGTAGCACCCATATATACGGTTTTGAGCTTACAAGTACATGCACACGTAAAACACAAATAATTGTTACTACTGATGCTAGAATGACACTTAGCTCCAGCATTTGACTGAGAACAAGTTAGTGCAGGGTAACCTAACTATTTCAGGCAGTTTCAGTAGCTTTAGTACTTGTGCTAAGTTTGAATGTGACCAGCAATGCTAGTATATGTATGATTTTGGTCTGAGTTTTGCAGCATTTGTGTAATCTGGCAAAGGCATTTAAATCTTAGATATCAAGCTGGTTGCTTTACTCTGAAAGACCTATTTTTCATTATTTTTGTTAATGATATGGTCACTTTGAATATGCAATTCTGGCTATTTAGTCTATGCAGTACATTCCTTTCAATTTTTTTTTGTCTATTTCAACCGAATGTGACAACTATAACTTCAAAATTGGTATTCTTTTGACTTTGCGGTTATTGGGGGCTATTTTAAGGAATGAAAAATGTGATGTCTTATTTGCTTTGAGTCTAGAAGGATTTTGGGCTGTTTGAAGTAGATGATCTAGAGGCTTTGACTGCTTTAAGGGGTCTTTAAATGATCTTGACTTTATGTTTCTCTAGTTTGCTATTGGAAGAGGATTCATTATCAATTATTGGGGCTATTGGTTCTAAAGAACCTAATTTTCCAAGCCAAGAGAATCTGATTTATGAAATTCAAAGTCTCATTTCTCGGTTTGTAGTGTATGATGCAATTCATATTAGTAGACAAGGAAATGACGCAACTCATTTACTTGCAAGGCACACTCTCTTTGTGGACGATACTATTCAATGCTGGCATCAATGTCCAGATTTTATTCATTTTAGTGTCTTCTTGATTCTAATTTGTAATTGTATGGTATTAACTTTGTTATTGGTTCTATTAATATGAATGCCAATGGTTCAATTAAAAAAACAAAAAAATTGGTATTCTTCAAAATTTGCTAGCATATCTTGTTAAACATTTATAATTTTCGTATTACAGGGGCATCCTAAGCACCATCGATTTGGCATAATCTTTGTTGGAGAATTTTTGAAGATGGAGGGAGACAACCTATGTGTTACTTCAAAATTTCAAAATCCATATGATACAAAAGCACGAAGAACCAAGAGTGAAAAATCATCCAGGCGTGCTGCATGAAGATGAATGTTTAGGTGGAATCTTCAATTTTTGTTATCTGTGTTGGATTGACATTGATGGGATGCTAGCTATGTTCGAATGCGATTAGAGGAATTGCCATATGTGTGGTTAGTCATGTTGTTTGGAAAAAAAATAACCACACTAATATTGGAAAGGAAAGAGATTCTTGGATTTCAACATTGAACAACATGATATAGTTTCTCTGATGGGTGGATACATAAGATTATGCGGTTTCTTTTCTATTTTTGGAGAAATCAAACCAGGTATCGAGTATAGGAATTGAGTACTCATGATATAGAGCATTTTAACAGGTTCAAATACCATACCAAGCTACAGTAACTAAAAAAACTCATAATTTCATGACCTTTCGAAGGTCAAACTAATTTAACATTAACTAATGTGTACTTTTTATTTGTATATTACAAAGATAATATAAATATATTTTAAGATACAAATATATTTATCAATAAAAGAATATATTACTCAATAATGTTTTTTGAAGAAGAGGATTGTACCCGATTTTATTGATTGTCATCATTTATGATAGAGGAATACCTTATACAAAAAGAGGAAACTTGGGTATTACATGGATAAAAAGAGAAAACATTGATCTTAAGAATTAACATAGATATGTTAGCACTGAATAGAAGGAAGACCTGCTTGATCCATAGAGAAATGAACAACCATATGTTTAGGGAGTTGAAGAAAGACAAAAAACTAAAATAATAATTGGGTGATTGTGCTTTTTAACAGTCAGTGATGGTCATAGGGTGCAATGGACAAATCCTAGTAGTTTAAGGCAGAAAGTACAAAGTTACCGATTATCATATTTAATAGGATGATGTATGTTTTTTGTTTTTAATTAAATTAACTTGCACCGTATTGAAATTTTAGACTTTGAATACTTCTTTATCAAAATCCAGACATGGGAGCAGCATAGAATGATTTTCATGTGCTAAAACAGAGTAAAGTTAATTGTTGTGGGACCAATTAATTGATCATGTTACTTAAACAACTTTGAAAGTTTGAAGTTCTATCTTTGTGGGATATTCTTCTGTCTTTTTACAACAAAGTCATCATTTGAAAAAATAGAAAGAAAGAGGGCCGGAGAAGTTTTGACACTAGAAAAAGGGAAAGAGAGAAGAAAAAAAAGAAAGAAAGGAGAAGGGGAAAAAAAGAGGAAAGAGATAAGAAAAGATAAAGAAATGAGGTGGAGCGATGGGAAGAAGAAGATGGAAAATGGTGAGGTGAAAACGTTCTTAAAAATAAGGAAGTTTCCTCTCCTATTTTGAGGAATTATTGCATACTGACACTAATGACCAGCTTGTTACCAACATCTTGCATTAGAGAATCAGTAGTACTATGGAGTTATATTCAGGCTTAATTATGTGCATACTCTGTGACTTCTTCCATGGCCTTGCAAGGTGCTTCTTCTTCTTCTTTTTTTCTTTCTTTCACCAGCATACAATATATTCTTGAGTTTTAGAGGTGAAGATGCACACAATAATTTTATTGCACATCTATTTGATGCTCTACATTGAAAGGGAATCAACACTTACATAGACTATGAACTTAGAATAGGAAAGGAAATTTCACTACACTTCTTAAAGATATTGAAGAGTCGAGAATTGCAATCATTATACTTTCTCAAAACTATGCATCATTCATATGGTGCTTAGACGAGTTGATGAAGATCCTTGATTGCACGACATCAAATGGAGAGTTTTGGTGAAGCATTTGCAAAACATCTACATAGGTTTAATGATGACATGAAGGTGCAGAGGTGGAAGGAAACACTCGAAGAAGAGGTGGCCAACTTGTCTGGGTTTCATTTAGGGAAAAAATGGTTAATTCTAATGATCATCGTGTGACTTAATAATCAGATCTGCTGGGCTAGCTTCGAGCCCACTCGAAGAGGTTAGCTACGAGCTCTTGTTATTATCCTTAATTTCAGGTGTTCCACGGGCTTTACTATCAGTAGTACAAAAAATATACACGGGTCACGGTTACACAAACGGTCTAACATTAGAATGGGATGATAAGATTCATATACTGGAGACAGTCAAACCAAAAGAAAACTAACAAACATTACAAGGCACTACTTTACTGCAGAAAAATAATAGATTTTGATTGGTTTAGATATTCGATACACTGTAATTGGAATTATATTCAAGCTGAAACCTTAAATTCTTCCCATTTTGTACTTCACCTATTTAAGACGAATCTATAAATCTGTACCCCAGCTTCTCTGACCAAAGGTTCTCCTAGGAGAGAAAGAGATGGAGACACTCTCCTCAAATAACTCGACCTGATGATCCTATCTCAAACAGATGGTTGTCTTGCCCTACACCGAACTGTAGGGAAAATGGGTTGGAATGCCAAGGCGCCGTTGTAGATTCAAGGGCTCTGTCCCCCGCCTTCGCACATGGAACGTCGTCTGTCATTCGCACCAAAACACCAAATTGCGATGATCAGTTCCTAAACAAGAAAACTTGATCCGCAATTAAGGGGACAATTCAAGATGCAAATTATTTGTAAGTTCCTCCTCCAAACTGTTCAGAGTATCCTCGAAATTCAAAGTTGATGGCCAAGGTTGAGGAATCCCTGTTCGGTTGTGGGCACGAAGTGGATTCCAAGTAGCGGTCATCATTGACACGCCTCCTCTTCGAACCTCCAATACCATCCATTAAATGCAGAAAACCTGGATGATCTTCCCCTTCCTTTTCATTCTTGAATATCAGATGGACTCCACAGCTTTTCAAGAACACCGATTCATGTCCACTAACAACTTCAAATTCCAGATTTAATGGATTCATATGATCATCTAAAATGGTGTAATTCAGCCATACATGAGCATCTGAACCCCTTAAATAAACATGTTGTCCTGACAAATACTTATAACTAGGGAAAACTTCGCTTCTGGTCAAGACCCCAAGATTAGTACCTTTTTGGGAGTAGATCTTCAAAATGGGTTCGAGAACGACACATATAGCAACTCCTCTTATATTTTCCAAAGTTTTAAGCCCATTTATTTTTATTCGACATAAATTACAATATAGATTCAGCTTAAAATAGCTGCAATCTTGATTCATATTTGCTGAAGACGGCTCAAGATCGTCGAATTGGTCTGGAATCCAATTTTTGGAATTTTGCTTCGTATGGCTAAACCATTCTGGAATCCTATTCCCCAGAAATATAATGTTGCTTGAATGGTTTCTGAAGTATTCCTGTAAAACAAAAATATATCAATAAATTTTAACAAAACAACCAATAAACCAAAGCTCACACAAGCACGAGTAAGAAAGAGAAGAATGAGCAAGATAGATACCCAAAACCCCTCTATGGTCATAGGAATTTTGAGGCACAAGGATGAGTCAATCCATCGTTGGCTTTGACTTGTAATGAGGTGCGGTACTTTTAATCCATCTGGAAATCTTTCCAATGACATGCATCCAGTTATATTTACCATTTGTATATTTGGGGGCAATGCAGGAATTTCTTGAAGTTTCTTGCAATCTATCAACTCAATGTACATTATGTCCAAAAACATGGTAATGCTTTCTGGAAGCCTAATAATATCACTCCCTGATAGAATTAAAGACCGCAGAGTAAAATAGCGATTGAGTCTCATCAAGATATCAAGGTCTGCCAGGTGACAATTTTTAAGATCCAAATGTTCCAGCGCCGAAAGGTCTATTGAGCAACAATCATCCTTCAAGATATTTGAAATAAAAACAAGTCTTGATCAGCCAGCTAGACTAAGATGCTTCAGACGTCGAAATCGAAGAATTCCAGTGGGGAGATGCACAAGATTTTTGCAGCCTCTTAGATGTAATTCTTCAAGCCCAAAGAGGTGCCTGATGGATAAAGGCAATTCTTTTATATTGGTGTTTGCTAAACTAAGATTCCTTAAACATTCCCTTTCAAACTCGATTTCAGGGAAATTTTGAAGGTTTAAGCAACCGTCAACCCGGAGGCATTTAAGATACCTAAACTTGAGCTTTGTAGGCAAACTGGTAAGCTTAGTGCAATGGGCAAATGAGAGATGCTCAAGCTTATCAAGGGATCCAACAGAAGCATGAACCTCAACTAAGTTTGTACAATCAACAACATCCAACCACTCTAAATTTGGAATCAGAGAAAGATCGGGGATTTTTGTCAGAAATTCACAACGAGAGAAGTCCATCCTGGCCAAGTTTTGGAAATTCTGTAAAGCAAAATTAGAGATAAAAGTTCACTTCAAATATGATTACAACATAATTAAAAGGAGAAGCAAATATTTATAATAGTGGTTGTACCTGGAATCCCACTCCTAATTCCTTGAAGAGGCTATCACTTATTCTAAGATCAACCAGCTTCCTTCCATGGAAATTATATGGCAACGATTGTGAAGGATATTCCACCCAATTAAGCACTCTTAACTCGTTAGAAAGATAACTAGGACTTCCACTGAAGTGTGCATTACGATTTATGAAATATTTCAGGTTTTTCATCTTCATGAATGCCTCTGAACTCAAGCATATCATGTCTTTTTTAGGCAAATCTATTAGTATGCCTTCAATTTGGTTTGTTCCCTGCATGTTGAGACAATACAGTAAAGCATTAAATCCTCTATATAATAGTTTGGTAACTGCTAGAATTATAATATATAGTTCAATGGACAGCTAGAACATATATGCACTTACAATGCACTTCTTCATCACCATTTACTCGAAAATAGTTATAAGAAAAATCAACATTTTTCTAATTGGTTCCTTTGCAACATAAATGACTTTTGTGGACAAAAGGTTTTTGTTGCAAAAAATTCGTATTTTCTTGTAAATTACCAAACATGCGTAAACTAAAATCATTTTTGAAAGTTATTCTTACCGTATTTTCTTCAAGTACATGACGAATATCTTCATGATACCACAATCTACTGCGTCTACCGGGCTCTTTTGGTGATTCTTCTCGAACAATTTCTCTACCCATATCTTGTAGCAAGCCATGCATCTCAAATTTATTACAATCATCAATGGTAATGAGACACTTATCCATCAGTTTTTTTATTCCAATATTTGGATTTAAACCACAACTATCAAATATTTTCACAACATAATCTACATTCTCTCCCTTAAAGAAACATGCAATGTCAAGAAAAATCTTCTTCTTACTTTCACGTAAACCATCGTAGCTCATTCTAAGTATTTTTTGAATCTTCTCGTGAGGACTTCTTTTGTACTCTCTCAAAGCACTTTTCCATTCATGTACACTTCTACCATGTAGATCCAAACCAAGCACTTCCAAAGCTAGAGGAAGGCCCCCAGCATAACGTATTATACGTTGTGTAAGTTCCACGTAGTTATCAAGTGGTTTCTTTCTTTTAAAGGCACACAAGCTAAATAGCTCTAGAGCTTCATAATGGTTCAATTCCTCCACTTCATATGTTGCATCAACTTCATAGTTACTCAATAGATTTTTATCCCTTGTTGTTATAATGATTCTACTTCCAGAACCAAACCAATCATGATTTCCAGCCAAAGCTTTCAATTGTTCCCAATCATCCACATCATCAAGAATAAGAAGAACTCTTTTATAACAAAGTTTATTCTTTATCACATTGATTCCTCTGTCGACATGGCCAATATTACAAACTGAAGATGCTCCTAGGACATCAGAAAGAAGAGTCTCTTGCAATCGGACTAGACCATACTCGCTCTTTGAAGTTTCTCTAATGTTTTTCAAGAAACAACTACCTTCAAATTTAGAAGAAATTATATTATATATCGCTTTGGCAATAGTTGTCTTTCCAATTCCCCCAACTCCAAAGATCCCTACCATATGTACAATATCATTCTCTCCGATGCTTATAAGGGAATATACATGCTGCACACGAGACACCACTCCAATTGGATGATTGGCAACCTCAAAGTATGTTTGATTTATTATTTTTGAGTCCACCAGTTGAATGATGCTATGGATAAATTCAGATTCATTCCTATCAATTCAAAAGAGAAGAATTATTAAACATAGAAGCGTTAATTAATATCATTAGAACCACTACTAATAATCATGTAAAACATTATTTCACTAACACGATCCTTTTAATAGAATTAATTAATTACCATTTTATAAGGACATAAGAAAAAGGCACAAAAATAAGTAGATTGAGATCAAAGAGATTAACAAACAATAGGAGTATTAGATCAATTAATATACATACATACATGCATATATATATACACACACACACACAAACATAAATACTCACGCATGTGTATGCATCTAAAATGTATGAGGATATAAAATAAATATTCAAAAATCAAATACCCATCCTTCTTTAAATGGAACCCAGACAAATTGGCCACTTCCTTTAGCGCAGCCTTCCAGCTATCCACCTTCGTATCATCATTCAATTTGTCTTTGTAGTTGGCCAATGCCTCTCCATAATTTTTCTTTTGTCTCCGCACTATCAATGGACGCACTTTGTAAAACACCGGTACAACTATTTGTTGTTTCATTTTTATGCACTCGAGAATCTTCATCAGCTCCTCCAAACACCACGTGGATGATGCATAATTTTCAGAAAGAACGATGATTGAAATCCGTTACTCCTCAATAACTTTGAGAAGTGTCGGTGAAATTTCATTTCCTCTTTCAAGGTGCTCATCAATGTAAGTATTGATTCCCTTTTTACGCAAAGCATCATATAAGTGAGAAATAAAGTTTTGTCGAACATCTTCACCTCTAAAACTCAAGAACACATCATAAAACCAAGGAAGAGCTGGTTGCAAGGCCATGGTAGAAGTTACAGAAATTAGGTTGATGAACAGTAGGGACTACAAGAAAGTATGCCTTTTGCGGCCAAATTATATCCGGGGATTGATGGGCAAAACAATGCCACGTGCGTTGCGCCATCAATATTGAAAAAAGAAGGGGAAAATTAAAAGAAAGACGAGAAACTTGTTGGCAACTTGTTTCGATAGAGCTTCTTGTCACGTGGACCAATCTTTCCTCTCCATCTTTCCTCTTCAAATTCCCATCCCTCGCTCGCCGTCAATTTTCCCATTAAACAAGTACTCCTCGTGGACCAACTTGCCTTTAAGTCTACTTCCATCCCTTCACACGGTTTCAAATTCAAGTATTACGACGTAGAACAAACGCACACCCATTAATTCTCTGTGTGAACTCAAGACTTTTGAGATTTTCCGAGTCTCACACCCATTACATTGAGAAGACTTTTGAACTCATAATTATCTTTCATTATTTGTGATTAGTAGAATAAGATTTTTCTTCTTACAATTAAATAAATTGAGTAATATTAAAAAGACAATAAAAGACTAGTAATCCTATATACATGTATGTCACATCCTCATATTGTTAAATAAAAAAACAATTCAAAATATCTCCAGGTATAGGGAAAAAAAAATAGCACAATCACTGACGGTTATTTAAATATGATGGTGGTGGCAAGGATTAAAGAATCCCGACGAAGCCAATGGTCATATTGAGAATTGGGTATTTTAGTAATGGCACCTGTGGTGGGATGAGGGGCATCGATTTCTTGTGGAGGGGGTTGGATAGTGCCATCAAGATAGCCAAAGACAGCTTGACCACGGAAATATGGTAGGGCCTGAGCTTTCCAAACAGGATAATTAGAGTGGTTGAGTTTGACACTGAGGGCAAGAGAGGAATTTGAGAGAGAGGGAATAGGGGGAGAGGAGGCCATCAGATGTCAAGAGAAGAAAAAAAAAGGGAGGAGGAGGATCAGACGTTGGTCTTTTTCGAGCTCACTAATACCATGTAGAATAATGCTCTGTTTTGGAAAACTCTTGATAATTCATTTGTGAATTACAAAGTATTTAAATTGAGTTCAGATCAACTAGTTCTATTACAGAATAACTACTTTTAACTCAGTAGCCTATACATCATCTGATTTGAATTCAAAAATAGATTACATGCCTAACTAATAGATTTTGTAGATAAGAGGTTTGTTGCAGAAGTTTTAAACTTTTGAATTTTCAGTTGAACTGGTCATGTTGACGTGTTCTTCCACAATTAAAAAAATGCATAAAAAAAATACACTGTTCGGGACACGTTTTTGGGTGAAATCTTCAGTACCTGTAGCATCACTCTTCTGAATTCCTTATTTCTTTGACAACTCCCAGCTAAAAACATTGGCACTGAGGTCTGTTTGGTTGTCTTAGTTTTAGTCTAAACTCTAGTCCCCCATCAATATATGAAAGATATGAAAGTTCTCCACCATATTTAGGTGGTCTCAGTTTCCCCATGCATAGTGTTCATAAATTCAAAGGATAAGGATAAGAGAAGTCCCAAATTTATATTTCCTTCTGTTTTCTCACACTTCTATGACTAGACAACATAACGAGTGAAGACAACTCTTGCATACCTCCCACTTCTTCACTGCGAATTGCTATAGCATTCAAAAGCAGAATTTTGTTGCATAAAATGGGAGAGTGACAAGAAACAATTGGTTATTTCCAGGGTAGATGGATTCATCATTCCTATAAATGTGTCACTATAATCTATTGATCATTGCTAGTCATTCGACTAACTTTTTCTCTACTCTTCCGATTCTCAGATAAATAGGAAATTTCACAACCTTTTGGTCCTGTCCATCTTCAGTCCAAACATTCTTATAATCCTCGATCATATCATTGCTCAATAGCTCCACACCATTCTCCCTGGCTGTTTGATAAGCTGACAATGATCTTATGAATGCAAAAAAAAAAAAAATGATCTAAATCCATCAATCTCGCGTTTACAAATTGAAATGTCCCTGTGTGATGAGCTCCATCCACCGGCTCAAATGGAAAATCAATGCTTCTATACTTATCATCCCACAATTTGCGCGCAGGCTCCCATTTGGGGCCTGCAACAATGTCGTAGAAGTGTTGGAAGACTGCGTCAACCTTGTCATTAAATATGATAATTGGTAAACTACTAGGATTCGTGCATTGCAACTTATGACCATCACTGACGGTTAAATAGCACAATCACCCAATTATTATTTTAGTTTTTTGTCTTTCTTCTATTCGCTAACATCCAATTAATTCAAAATTTTTCCAGGTATAGGAAAAGAAACAATTATGATAAAGTGCACTGCAAAAAAAGAAACCTGAAAGTCATATTTTTAACCAAGTGATGTTTATTTTGACAACACAAATCATGGGTATTTTCATTACTTCCTCCTCAAAATCATTTCAGTTGAAAAAGAGCCAAAATACTTATTTGTCTAACTGTGTTGCCCAATTGATGAAAATCAATACTGACATTATTTTTTACATTTTCATTCTACTGATATTAAAGTGATTTCTGGCCCTAGTGCTTTTTTCCCTTAGTGCTCATGATGAGTCAACTAAGGTACCAACAGATATTACATAGAATGTGCCTGATAGGCCACAATGTTGGGAGAGTGGACGTGAAAGACCAGAATACTGGGCCATTAGCAAGAGACGTGGAGATGCAGGGGAAGTACTGGGTCGTTAACACGTGAAGGATCATCTCGCATGAATTGACTGGGTTGCTAGTAGTAGGGAGTTTACGTTACCTGATGTTTATTTTCGGAATGCTTGTTATTTCCGTTAGTCATTTTTTCTGCACGTTATTTTAATATGCTCTGTTTTTCTGTTGTCACGTGTCTTTGTGTTTGTAATGGCAGACGACACATACAAATTGAATAAATTGAATAAACTTAGTAGTACTACCGATTCTCTAATGCATGATGTTGGTAACAAACTGGTCATGAGTGTCAGTACGCAATAATTCTTGAAAATAAGATAGGAAACTTCCTAATTTTTAAGAAAGTTTTCACCTCACCATTTTCCCTCTTCTTCTTCCCATCGCTCCCCCATCTTTTTTTTCTCTTTTCTTATCTATTTCCTCTATTTTTCCCCTTCTCCTCCTTTCTTTCTCTTTTCCCTTGTTTTCCCTTCCCCTTCTCCTTCTTTCTCTCTTTTCTTCCTGGCAACATCTTTCGATAGAGCTTCTTGTCACGCGGAAATCGAAGTCAAACACTGACCTTTCACTTTCAGTACTATTTCCCCTCTCCATCTTTCCTCTTCAAATTCCCATCCCTCGCTCCTCCTCAATTTTCGCATTTTCCCATTGAACAAGTACTCCTCATGGACCAACTGCCTTTAAGTCTACTTGCATCCCTTCACACGGTATCAAATTCCAGTCTTACGACGTAAAACAAACGTCTAGATTTCACACCCATTAATTTTCTGTATGAACTCAAGACTTTTGAGTTTAGAAGTTGTCGATACGGATTGAGAAGACTTTTGAACTCATAATTGTCTTCCATTATTTCAAATACATGTAAATACAAAAGTCCAATTACCTGCTTTCAGTTAGAGTTATTACATCTATATATGCATAGATCGAAAGCTATTGAGTAGAGCTTTTTTCCCTTAGTGCTCATGATGAGTCAACTAAGGTACCAACATCTTACAATGTTCTTACACACCACTATGTGCTATGTGCTATGCATACTATATGTGTGGCAGACTACATATAAATTGAGTAATATTAAAAAGACAATAAAAGACTAGTAATCCAATATGTTTTAAGTTGTTTAACTAATATCCTATATACATGTATGTCACATCCTCATATTGTTAAATAAACAACCAATTCAAAATGTGAAACTCTTTGAAACGGCCATTCCGTTCTTATGCAGTTAACGGGCCACAAGTAAAATGCTGACACATCAGCAACCCACACAAGATATATGAGCGCATCACATGCTAATAAAAGAAGAATTAGAGAAAACGCGTGTGAGCCATCAAGTGAAACAACTATATATAAATAAAAATAAATAAATATATAAAGGTGAGGATGGAAGAACAAGTAAGACAATATAAATAAAAATAAATAAATATATAAAGGGTGGACTTTGGTTCGGGGTATTTCCATACTAACAGTCTCACACTTTTTTTTTTTTTAATCAGGTATCAAACTAATAGAGTTTGAAACGGATGACAAATCGTGTTACTGGGTCGTGATAAGTCATAGATATGATGCTATATGGATCAACACGAAGCGTTAAGTTAAACGGGTTAGAATTTTAAACTCTAACACGACCCATTAAAATAACAGATTTACATGACATGACCCATTTTTTACCCGTTATTAATTAATTATAAAATGGGTCGACCCGACCCTTTAACCCGTTTTATGTAAACAAGTTTAAGTAATTTGCATAATTCATTTGACATGATTAAGATAATTTCACATAAAAGTTAAAATCACAATATCTCCAAAAAATATAAAACTAACTACTAATGAAAAATATCAATATTTTTCATATTTTAACATATAATAACACCAATATTATAATCCAATTAATAAAAACACAAATCCAAATTAAAATCCAAACAATAAAAACACAAAAATTAAAATCCAAACAAAAAAACTCCACATTTGATCGTTTCCTTCGTTTCACTTTCCCAGTTTCCCTTCCTTACTTTGAAAACTTGCTGAGACATTTTCTAGTGCATCCAAGTCAATCAAATCATCATTTTCATCTACTGCCTCATTCGTCTGACATTAAAAAAAATCCAAAATGAAAACTGGCCTAGCATCAATTATAACACAGCAACTATAATGTCTACACAGCAACTATACTTCCCTTAAATTATGGACCATTCCTCCATCTCCAAGTTCAGAAGTCTATCAAGTTTGAAAAGAAATTGGAATTTCTTTTATTCGAGTCAAACAAAATGAATCCATTGCTAGATCAATCTCATTTGTGAACCAAAAAGTTTCGTATTTGCACTAAGAAACATATAACAATCTCAAAGCGATCAAAACCTCCTCAAAAGAGCAAGCATGCTTTTCACACAGCCTAGAATTCCACGATAATATGTAAGATTAGACCTCACGAAATTTTCAATAAAGGAACTAAATTTTCCTAATTTCCACCAATAATACAATATATGAAAACATCTGTTCATGAGAAAGAAAAAAAAAACGCAAATTAGATATTCAAATGCCAAAGTAGAATTCTATAACACCTCTTCCAGTATGTCAAGAATATTACGAACATTCATAACATAATATCCAATAAAGAAATTTGAAGTCATGAAAATACCTCATTTATTGAACCATCAAACTAAAATTTCTAGGAAAACGTGTCGTAGCATTCTAATTACTTAGAATCATACCATAGAGATTATTTAATAAATATTCAGGTATACTAGGATTAATAGATAGCAAAGTTATTTAAAACCCATAACATATTCCTTGATTTTCCATTTAAAGTATAACATAATAATTTTATTAAAATCCAATTAAATAGATAAAGGAAACATTAACTTAAGCATAGATTCATTGGAATACTTTAAAATATACTTTTAATCCCTTGAATATTTTTATAAGAATAAGTCAATGGTTCATGTTTATTCAATTAAATAAAGCCCATATAAATGATAACAGAGTGATTTTCTGTAAAATACAACCAGCCCAACTAATTTAAAAAATAAACCTAGTTTGAGCGCCAAGCCCAGCCCAGTACAAAAGACCACGTAATAAAACAAGTACAAAACATAAACGGTCATGGGCACTTAGCAAAAGCGTAATCACATCTAGCCACTGTAAACTCACGGAAGGTTAGTATTTTTTAATTTTTCTTATAACAAATATGTGATATATGGATGATAGGTAGAAAAATTCAATTAGTTTAATAAAAATAAAATATAATAAAAAAATATTGAAATATATAAAATATATGGTGTGAGATCGCGTAAATATATTCAATGTAAAAAAGATACTTGACAAGAAAGTAGCAACGTAAATTTGAAATCCCAAGGTTTGAAGTCTAAGGTGTGGTTCGGACCATCTCATCCCCCCCGCCTCATACCCTGTCCAATGGTACTCACGGCTCATTGGGTCTAAAAACTATTTCTGAGTCTCAAAAATATTTGTGGACCCAAATTATCACATAATTTAAATATTAAATTAAAATCTGTAAATATAACCATAGTTTTTAAATTTGTTAGAATTGTATTCACAAAATTCTATTACCTTGTCCTCTTAGGCTAACCTTTATATAGGAGGTCTAGATAATATAATTTTTTAATATAATTTTAGGGCGGGGCGAACGGGGCTGCACAGCCCCCCACTACCCACCCCTAGTAGATATGTTTCAATCAAGAATAATTTGGGATTAATTTTCAAACTATTAAATGATTTTTAAAAAATGTGAAGTTTGTAGTTAAGAAAAAATTACAATATGGCCTCAAGCAAGTGTTGGAAAAATACCAAATTATTAAATTTAATTTATATCGATCTTTGAAAATTTAAAGGAATTTTAACTCGTAGAGGAAATAAATATTTAATTACTTTTTTAATTTTATTGGTAATTTTTTAAAATATACTTATGTTTATTTATTAAGAAAAATAAAAGCGATACTTTTGAAAAACTCAAAGAATTCTTCCATGAAGTTGAAAATTAATTTGGTAGAAAGATTAAAAGATTATGACTCAAATGAATTCAATTAATTTGTTTAGACATTGAGAATTTTTTTTTTTTTAAGAAAGAGTTGAAGCCACATGTCCAATAGTGACCCATCCCTAACTTTATTAATAAACCCTCACTTATAATAGAGGAATACCATGGTAACAACATTACACTTAGGGGTTACAAGATAAGAAGAATACTAGTTTTGATTCATCATTGCCATTTTGATTCATCAAAGCATACTAGTTTCTAGCTTTCTCCTCTACAGGAATATGTGTGATTAAGATTTCCAAGGATGCCTCCTTTTATTTGTGGCACATTGACGTTTGAAAATCCCTCCACAAAGGTTGTAGCTTGTCAATGATGCAATAAACTATTAGATTTTCTCCAATCTTAACACCTTTTGATCTAACTTCTACTATAATCATTTGAAATTCTTGTGTTTGCTCTGCAACGGATTTTTCACCTACCATTTGATATTGAAAGAGGCAACTTGCTGCATATTTATATGATCACTTCTTTTGTATCATATTTACTCTGTAAAACTTCCCAAATTTTCTTTGCAGATGAATAAGTAGTATTGTAATAATCAATGATCCACAAGACAATTCAAAAGATAATGTCAACAATTATACTCATCTTTTATGTATTTTTCAACATTTTCTTCATAATCTATCACTTGTACTTCAGTCATGTTCTTGGTAGTGATTTTGCTAGGATTCTTTGCAGTGTGATCATAGGAGACACTGAGAAGGTTTAGATAGAAGAACACTTATGCTCTCATCTTTTGAAATGACCTTCCTTGAAATAGAAGGGCTTATTGTCGTGGGTATTTTAGTCATTGGTTCCATTTGAATCTTCTTAAAATTATTGGTGAAACACACAATAATAAAATGACAATTACAATGAAATAGAGATTGAAATGAAACCAATTTAGATTGAGGTATCAAAATCTCGCTCTCTTTGAAGAGATTTAAGTACTCTGTAATAGACAAATTTTCTAATGAACCAGAGCAACAAATTTGCTATTGACATGTTCGTCTCATCTAGAATACAATAACTCAAATGATCGTCGTATAACTCAAATCAACTTTGCACAATAGGTTGAGCCTAAACCTCCACTAGGAAAAAAAACACCTCATTTTTCTTCATCTTAGAAATTCTTAAGAGCATCCACACACTTTTAATTTTTAACTTAACTCTATTTGTATCCCGAAGATAGACCAACAAAATATATGCAAAAGTTAGGCCTATTTTATAGGGACATATAAAGGCAGGCTCTAACTAAATACATATCCAATAAAACTTTTGATAATTAGATCAGGAGTTTCCAACCCATGAGACTAACAATAATTAGAACATTGACATTAGAGAGAAATTGCAAAGCTAAAGTAAAAATCATGAGCAAGTTAAAACTTTAAAAGCAATAAAAAAGCCCGTTAACAACTTGCTCCCAATCTTAGTGCTGAATAAACTTTCAAATGCAACCATTATTCTGCATTTGAAAAAAAAAGTTTCAAAATCTACTTATTAAAAAATACTAACAATGACCAATAGTAAATTGACAAAGTTCAGATCTAAGGGTACCCGATTTTAATGATGAGGCGCAGAAAAGTTATTTTAGGGTTGTTTATTGTTTTATGATGATGTATCTGATGATCAAATCTAGAGAAAATTCAATGTTAGGCATAACATTTTAAGGATTTAATCCCATAATTATTTAGAAAAAAATTACGTAGAAATCAAATTTTTGGAGACCGACTATATTATTCCACGACTGCAAATATCATTTCTCAACCTGAAATTGAATTTAACCGTGGAAAAAATGTTGGATGCATATGGAAAGGGGGGAAAGATACTGTTTTAAACTAATGACTCAACAGCAGTCACACACCTAATAAGGACATTGCCCTCAAGAAACTGCAGGCTTGCTATCATAGGTCTCTCTTGCTTCAAGTACGTCTGTGCAATACCGTTTTGAGAGGACTTCAACTTGTTCAGGAAATGACTTGTTGGCATGCTCACCAATGTGTTTGAGCATCTGATCCCAATGCCTTCGACATACATCCCCCGACCTATGCTCAAGCAGATTATCCCAATCCACATCTTCAATGCAGCAACAATCCAAGGCATAAATTGCATCCACTAGGCGGTATACCTTCAGCTACCATAGGTGATGTTAATTGGGTACGTATACCATTTTTGGCAGCACAGGACATTGCTTCTGGTGGATAGGCTGTCGCTAATGGCTTCCCAGGCGATATTATCTCGCAGCATACCGTGCTTGGATTTCTTTTCTTCATAGACCTTCAAGCGCAGATCCATGTTAACTAATTCAAATAATTCTTGATACTCCTCTTGGGACCAACGACCTTTCTTCATATTAGGCAATCTTATTCTTCGCCATGTATCCTTCACATGAACCCTATGTTTGCCAAGAACATAAGCCAACTTTCTCCACTCTGATCCATTTTTTTCATGGAAACTTCGAATAAGTTCACACTCTTCATTCCTCCATTTCCACTCTTCACTCCTTTCAAACAAAATATGGGCTCGATAATATATGCTCTTGTAAGGCCTCCAAGGTAAGGCTGCTCCTATATCCTTCCAAGAATTTTTAAGTTCAGGATGAGACTTGCAGTGGAGAACCATGTTTGGGCCTTCATCACCCATGCCCTTTACTTCAATATAGTTGAGAACAGCCTTTTTAACCATCTCATCTTCTTCTGGTGAAAACCTTTTACCACGTATTAAGCTGTCATCCTGATTACTATCAATTGGACCGTCAGATGGAGTAAAAACCTCCACACAATCTGAGAAACTTACTCTCTTAGACGTTCCTCCAGGTGTAGAATTCTCATAAGTGGCCCCAACATCTATCTCGGTTATTACTGCATCTTTACCGCAATTTCCTTCTGCTTTCTTCTTCTTCTTCTTCTTCTTCTTCTTCTTCTTCTGCTTGGCATTCTTATTGTCATTTTCTGTGATAACAGCGGGTAGGTTCCTCTCCCCAATCTCATCATGTTCCTGAAAGAGTATCAATAATCTTTGGGCAAGTATATTTTATGAAAAGAGAAAAACAAGAAAATGATCAGATATCAAATCCCACCCTCAGAGCACACAGTTAACAAGATCCATCCATAGCAAAGATCTTTACAAACTCCCTTAAATTTTATCACTTCAATCACAAATCTTAGTATCCGCATAATATATTAGCTAACAAAAAAACAGTATTACTTGATTACCTTAAAAAAAAAACAGCTAACAAATTCTTTTTTTAATTAGTGAAAACAAAACTTTTATTGATAAAAACCAAAGGCATAGCCAAATAATATGATTGAAAACATTATATTACATATTGAAAAAATTCTACTGAAAAGAATTGAGAAAATTCTATGGAACGTAATTGAAACAGATCATGGAACCTTTTCAAATGAAAGATACCAGATTTGGAAGACATACTCAACAGATATCAATGGTTAAAAAGAGAGCTCGAGAGTGTATTAGTAGTGGCCATATTACTGAATCATGCAACATGAAGTATACAGATAAATATTTCTTATTATTCATTACAATTGACTACATAGCAAATCTGCATGGCATTACCATGGAAATCCCACGTTCTCACTCTATAAAATGAGAGAATTTTTCATTGGAAAAACATGACATACAAGAACAACAATGAAACCAATGAGGCACACTGCCAAAAAAAAATAAAAAATCATTAAATCGAGAAGGAAAATGCTATGCCCACCGCTTGATGCTCCCGCTGCCTGCTCCTGCTTGATGTGGCATGCCCCCGTGGCATCAATTTTAAATATTAAAAAATAAAATTTTGAATCAGTCCGCTTCCTTCCTATCTTTTTGTTCTTCACAAACCCTAACTCCACTCTTCACTTCTAAGTCCATTCCTCTGCCTTGGTGAACCTCAGCTTCGAATCTTCCATCCCAACTCAAAATTTTTTTTTTTTTCTCAGTCGGCTTCCTTTCTTTTTGTTCTTCTCTCTCAAAAAACAACTAACTCCACATTGTAAAAATCTTCCCCCTGCCCTGATCTTAGCTTCTTCCCATCCCAACTCCACATTGTAAAAGGCTTCCCCTGCCCTGTTCTTGGCTTCTTCGAATTATCCATCCCAACTCCACCTCGATGGAAACAGTGTCTCGACGGATGAACATTTGGTCACAACCCAAAGCTTCAGGTGAGAATCAACGTATAGGCCACAACCCCTTAAGGGCTCTGGATGCTTTTGGTAAAGCTAACTATTTTTATTGAGTCCATCTTGTAAACAATAAAACAAATTTTCTGCCTTTCCATTTTTTTCCTCTTCATGGATTGAACCGAAACTTTCATTTGTTGGGTTTATTTTTCTGCAATTCTAAATAATCCATGGGACAGAATAACGTACTTTTTTTAAAAAAATTAATTTAGTTCTGTGCAATTTCGACTGGGTTGGGGATTTTGACAAATGAAGACTGAAGAGGAATTTTTGTGTTTTTTTTGGGGGGGGGGGGTGTTGGGCGGGAGTTTTTTATTTTATTTTTTTAATAAAATAGATGGCACGCCATGTCAAGCGGGAAGTTAAAACGGTGAGATGCAGCGGTAACTGTAGCATTACCCAATGGAGAAACATGAGGTTTGCTATGTATAGTTTAAAACGCCAGTCACTAATCCGCGACGTTTTACTCTTCCGTCTTGGAGTCGGGTCTATAATGTCACTAAAGGTAAAGTTCTTATAAACTCAATAAAGAAACACTAAGTACATATAAAAAAGAGATATTCTTAGTAAGATTCGCCCATTTTGGAAGATATCGTCCCAGAGCTTGAGTGCTTGAGAAATTCCTCAAGCATTTTCGACTTATTTTGGAACCCAATTTCCTATACAGACCGAGTCAAATTAACATTACATTCTTAATAATCTTCGATCTAAACATAATTAGCATTGCAATGTTTTTTTTTTTTTTTTAATTATCAGAAATCATTTTCGATCTAAAAAAGAGAAGACTTTAAATTTCCCTCTTCCTCATATTTATTCTTCTTCTTCTCTTCCTTCTCTGGGGTACCAAACAAGAAAATAGGCACAAAATAAACCGAAGAAAAAGAAAGAAAGACATAAATAAACTTTCAGAGGATATCAGTAGGTATACCTGAGTCATATGCTGAAATCCCATATCCTTAATAGCCTTGAAAGTGGATTCAAACAATCCTAAAGATTCAAAGGGTTCGGTGCTCATAATCCCAGACCCTCCACGATTACTGTTCACCTTCTTCTTCTCCTCTTCCTTCAGTTTCTCACCACCACCATCCCTTCTTTGTTCCTCGTCATCCTCCTCTGCTTCTTTCACCTCCTCCCTCTTCTTTTGCTTCTTAGCCTTCTTCTTCATCTTATTCTCCTCAGCTTCTTCAGGTGCCTCCTTCCCTTTCTTAAGCCTCTTTCTCTTGCACTTCTCCTTCTTCATTTCGTCAAAGGGATCCGCTTGGTTTTGCTCCGCTTATTTGGCCATGGCGACTGATTGTAAAGCTCTTACTTTATTTTTTTTTTTCCTGTTTTATGCTCGGTACTGCGATTCGTTCAGCGGAATATAAAGGGTTTCCGTGCTCCGGTCGACTTTAAACCCCAGTGCATTAAAAAAAAAAAAAAAAACCAAACAAATAAAAAACAAAATACATTAAGGGCATACTTCGGCTTGTTTGGATGCTGCTTAACTAATCTCTTTTTCGAAAAAGTATTATGAACAAATTTAACGAAGTTTAGAAAAATTTGAGAAACATTGGATTTTGTATATAAAGGAAAGAACCAAACATACTTCGTAAAATCATCAATAATAGAAAAATAAAATCTAAAACCACTGGAGGATAGCATAGGCGCAAGTCCCAGACATCTAAAAATAACAATTGAAAATGAAAGTACGAGGGTGAAAGTGGGTGAGGGAGAGCATGAGACTTGGCTTGAAAACATGCTGAAAAGGGTGACGAAGTGGACGTGGTAGTGATTGGAAGATTGTGATGTCGTATGATACTGGAGGTGATCCGAGGAGAGGGGTGACCAAGACAAGCATGCCATATACTTGATGAGGTCTGTTCACCAATGAAAGCATCTCGTGAGGGAAGAGTGACAGCCTTATCATCAGTTGGAAGGACGTACAAGCCATTCTTAACAAGGTCTGAAGAAGTACAACCTGGGAATGTAAATCCTTCACAAAAAAACCAGAAGAATTAAATTCAAAGAAAACTGAATTATCTGAACAAAATTGTCTAACATATAATAAATTTTGAGAAATTAAAGGAACATGAAGTAATTGACAGAGAAGAAAATTGCCAGAAAGTGTTGGAAGTAAGCTAGAGCCAGAGTTTTGAATAGCAAGTTCATGATCCATCTCCAATTGTTACTTGATATGGCCTTGAATAAAATGTGGACTCCAGGTTAAGTTTGGAAAAATTAGAGGTGAAGTGAGTCGAAGCAGCAGTATCAGGAAACCAATTAGTAGATGGAGTGGACGTATTCGAAAAATTGGCGAAATTAGCTGAGAGAGAAGGAGGAGGAGGAGACTGATATGCATGATCAAACCAATGATAACAGGAAATAACCGTGTGGCCAACGCGATTACAGAGTTGACAGGTAGGTCGATTGGTTTGAGAAGAGGAAAAGAAATTAGAGGGAGATGGAGAAAACTTTCGACCACCCCGTCCACGCCAAAACCCATGGCTACAACTTCGGTTAGGAGGAGTAAAAGAGCCATGTGTAATGGTGGAGTTGGTAGTGAAGGAATTTTTGGAAAGAAGAGATAGTGTTTGATGTGCAAGACATGATTCATGATTTACAAGAAAATTATAGATTTGAGAAATGGAGAGAGGATTGAGATGCGTAATGATGGAAGACACTACGGACTCGAAATCAGATCCTAAACCAGTCAAAAAATAGATGATGAACTCGGACTTAGGGAGAGGATGGCCTGCGGCATTGAGAGATGCAGAGAGTGCCTTGGCTTGGTGAAAATAGGTAGAGATTGAATCGGATCCTTTTTTGAGAGTTGCAAGCTGAAATTTCGTGTGCATGAGGTGGGCTGTGGACTAAGCAGAGTAAAGATTTTGAAGAGTTTCCCATATTTGCTGGGAAGTGGAGCAATCAAGAACATGAGAGAGGATTGTCTCGGTGAGGGAGGAGTAAGTTGCCGACATGATGAGTTGATCTTGAGTAAGCCAGGAGGTATAGTTTGGGTTTGGAACATTGTCAATGATGGAGGGAGGCATGAGAGTGGATCCGTCGACATAGCCAAATAGTTGGTTGCCGCAGAGGAAACTGGTGATTTGGGCGTGCCAAAATAGATAGTTTTATGTAGAAAGTTTGATGGTGATGAGTTGTGCGGCTGAATTGGTGATGGATGGATTTGGGGAAGGGGGTTTGGGTGGTGCCATGATGATCGGAGAAAGAAAAAGTGGGTGTTGGCCCTATCAAGCTCTCAATACCATGTTGAAACTAGTAGGAAAATAAGTGTAGGATAGAAGTTTGTAAGAATGCATCAAAGAAAGATTGTATTTGAATAAAAGTATTCCTCGTCTATATTGTTTTCCTCAGTACAATAGCACTCATATTTAAAGCAGAAATGTATCATTTACAAGAGAATCAATCTAGAAGGATCTATAATATTCCATATGGAGCAGAGTCGGTTATATCATGCTGTTGAGAATGATCAGCAGATAAAATGGAGGTGGCATTCTATTGAGGGCATGTAGAGGATGCAGTGGACGTGGCTTGAGAGGTGTTATCCTCTAAGGCAGGTACACATGCTCTAATAGATTTGAAGGGAAGGGAAACCAAGAATTCCAGCTTCACCCGGAAGAACTTGAGCAGTGGTTCATGAAAATTAATCACGTCCTTGAACATACACGAGTTCCGTAAATTGGAGAAGTTCTAACTCCATTCTACCAAATTAATGTATATAAAGTGCAGCGTCACCATCTTCTTATTGTCAGCCACATATATTACAATTTTTCTATTCATGTGCCACAAATGGGTGAAGAGGTTACCCTTATTTTTTAGCATGCTATCAATGTGTTTGCTCGTGAAGATTATGTTTCTAGCAATAGAGCTAATGGTGCTCTTTGGCAAGTTGATGTCGTAAGACAGTATTTGGGGCTGTTTGTGGCCGCACTTCCCATGGTTGAAAAGCATGCCACCGCATGTGGGTCAAGGAAGATTGATGAAGTAGGCCAGGTGGTTGAGTTTGCTGAGAAACTTACGGGTAAGAAATGTTTTGCTCCCTGGTTGCTTGATGTTTTGCCCCTTAGGGTTGTTTTTTGGCCATTTGATAGAGGAATAGAAATGAATCTTGTGGGGACGAATTGTAAGATCCAGGGAGCAATTTTTATAAATCCAGGGAACAACCCATTTGTCTTAATTAAAGGCTCTATAAAGATATTGGAGAAGCACAAGGGTATATTTAGTAACATAGAAAATGAGGAGCTTCCAGCACATGTGGACTGGTTTGGATGGAAAACCTGGGATGCGTTTTTATCAGTCCACCCATATGCTAAGCGATGGGCATTGTTAGTTACAACTCTATTACTTATATGCCTTGGGGTATCACGGCTTTTTAATGTTACTATGCTTGTTGTTGAATATATTTTTATCCTTTCTATAATTCTCTTCTATCTTGCCATTGTGGCATTGAGTCGGTACAATAAGGGTGAGCCTTTGACTATGGGGAGATTCTATGGTATTGATTCTATAGCAGAGATATTTCCATCTCTCTCCAGGCAATTTTTGGCAGGAATAAGGCATTTGATGACCATGATAAGGGTTGCTTTTCTCCTTGTCACTGGACTTGGAGTGTTTCCTCTTATGTGTGTGGTAAGTTGTAGAATTGATAAATTACTAAAGGTTTGGGATTTGTCTGGAAGAAGATTTTTAAACTTTGAAGGTCATGAAGCACATGTTTATTCCATTTGTCTTCTCCAAAAAGAAAATATTCAATTTATATTTCCAACTATTGTTAATGGAAAAACTAATGCTTGGTTGGATGAACTTATGGGCTCTAGGGGTGACTATGATGCACCTATACAATGGTGCACTAGAATGCTCTCTAGTGCTGATGGAAGCAGACTATTATTCTCTGGTGGAACAAGTGAAGATGGTGACTGTTTCCTAGTTGGATGGAATGAAATTGAAGGAGCAGGGCAATGGAAAAGGCTCATAAGTTTGCAAGATTTAGTAGATAATAATTTTGCTCTTCAGTTGCTTGATATAATGCTACCTCATTGGCCCTTTGATAGGGGTAGAGAAGAATTTATGGATACAATTTAATATCTGCCGGCTGGCTAAAGTGATCCAGCTTTAAGAGATTGGTTAAAGGAGCATGTTGATGCGATGCATTAGAGCTAGACAAGTTAAATTGGATGGAGCATGGTTCAGTCAGTCAACACGTCAAGAATGGACCGAATCTACAAATTCTGATGCAGCTATTGATGTGTCTGAAGATAATGGAAAATGCCACATTCCTTAGTAAAGATAATCAGAGTCACTTGTATGGAATTTCAAGGGATTCAAATAGTGGAACATTAGTAATTGATAGTGGATCCAGCAGTCATTTTGGTCTTGGTAAGAGACCAAACCGTATTGAAGAGGCCAAGTTTGAACTTTAGGATCCTTTTACTTCTGATGGGGAGGAGTTGAGCCCTTTAAGTGGGCTTGTAGAGCAAGTTTATGCAATTGCAAGAGAGTATGCTGCAATCTATAAGAGCCTTACTAATGTTTGGGAGGACTACTTGGATATGAAACATTCCTCAGTGAAGACCAATTCAAGTTTGAGGCTATCCTCCATGTTTCTAAAAGAGAAGCCACTGACTTGGAAGGCAGAAGCACTACAGCACCTTGAGGGCAAGGTGCTTAAAGAGGGGGGTTTGTTAGAAACCCAGCTAAAGAAAGGGAAATGGATGATGGAATCCAAGCTTATGAAGTGAAGATGCCGAAGTGTTATTTATGTCGTTGAGGAAAATGGAGGCTGTGTTTTGACGAAGATTGAAGTGGTGTTACTGAAGCTTTACGTTGCTATTAGGCCTGTGCTCCAACTCTGACAGAGTCGGAACAGTGCCTTTCGACTCTGACGTGAGTCGGTGTCCAAATCATATTCCGACTTTTATTGTAGTCGGATTTCCTATTGAATTTTCGACTTCCGATCGTTGTCAGAATTTTGACTTTCGATCAGAACTCCGACTTCTAAATGGGCCCATTCCGAACCCTAAATAAATAATAATAAATATAATTAATGTAAATACATAATTCAGAACGTCCTAAACACTTGATAAGAGAAATAACAGTCAATTTCAAAGTTTGATTAAACAGTCTATAAAAATAAACATATTGATTCAACTAAAAGGAAAAACATCATCTGCATCACCATACTTGGTCATTCGGAGTACCTGAGATTAAGATAAAAAAAAGTCTTCAATCAATAAAAGGGACCAAAATTGATTCAAAAAATTGAACACAGTAAAAGTAGAATTTAATTACCATTAATACCAATAAAGATTAAATTAGTTCTGTTATCAACTTATCCTTATCCGTACTCCATCAGTCATCGGCAACTATACTAGGGTTCACAATTACATCTGTGAAATGATAAAAAGTATAAGTTAAATAGATTTATGAAATCATAAAAAAAAATTAAATAATTAACAATAAAAAAAATTAAAATAATGTTACCCTCTTCAAGCCTATAGCTCTCATCATCAATGCCAATGCTATCTAGTCCAAAGGGCGTATCACTGATCCAATTCTATATGCAAACGAGGGTCTCCACGGTTGACAATGACAATGAACTCCGGAAAGCATCCAACACTCGACATTCATTGTTAAACACCGACTCAGATGCAACCGTAGTGATAGGAATGGCTAGCACATCTCGGACAATACGGGAAATGATTGGATACTTGGTGGAATTAGCCTTCCACCAAATTAATATCTCAAATACAGCACTAGGTGCCTTGACCTCTTCCATTAAATACCGTTCAACCTCCGAAGTACACCCCATAATATTCTTCGATGCAACGAGCTGATGATACTCATTCATAACATCATAATTCCGACAGCGTCGATGCAATGCTCCATCTGGGCTAAGCTCATTGGAGGGAGGTGTCGGAGTTGAGTGTGAGGTACCCACTGTGGATGAAGGCTGACCACTATTTTTTTAGTGGTTGTATAAGTCATCAAGATCAGTTTTAAGTGCTGTAATAAACGATAGAGCCTTCATTGCCCCGAGGACGGAATTTGCCCAATATTCTATCACAACCAACTTGTATCAGGGGTCAAGGATCACAGCCACAAAGAGGAATCTATTTATCTTCTCAACTTGCCCCGAATATATATTATATTTGGTAAGTATCCTCTAAGCCATACCAGATAATAGTCCGCTAGGGTCATCACAACCGTCTTCTAAGTGATGGTGTAGCGCTGAGATCTAACTAAACCACAAGTCTGTAGTTGTATATGCGGATCTAGATATCCGCATAGTAATGTCATAAAAAATATGCAAAATGTGAGAAAAACCCCACACTTATGCAATCATGTGTGTTCGGTGGATCGAGCCCCTTTCCTGCAAGCTCCAACATACTTAAGGCCCCTATCCTCTACCTCCATCTGCTCAAACACTTTTTGGTACTTCTGTGCCACATCCAACATCATGTATGTAGAGTTCCATAAAGTTGGAACATCCAAGCACAGCGTCCGTGCTGTTTTTCTATTACTCTAAACTTTTTAAGCCTTTGGGGGGAAGCTCTCACATACCGCACAATGTTGCGGACTTTTGTAATGGAATTGTCAACCTCTTTTAACCCTCCAGTAACAATCAGGTTGACTATATGAATACAACATTGAATATGGATAAACTCATGGCCCCTAATGATATCATCTCTCACCCTCGTATTCCGTTTGAACCATTTAATTGTAGTATCATTGGCACTAGGGGTGCTACTCACACCATACGGTGCGGGGTAGCCCCCTCCCCGCCCCCCGCTCCCGCATGAGGCGGATGGGGAAATCTATCCCCGTCCCGCATAAAGGGGTGCAGGTTGGGGGGGCAATCCGTCCACCCCCCCCCCCTCGGCCTGGGCCCCCTACTGGGCCTTGGGCCCAGAAGCTTTTCTTTTAGGCCCAGAAATAGCTTCTAGGCCATTTGGGCCCATAAAATTATAAGTAAAAAAAAAAAAAAAGAGTTTAAAAACCAGATTAAAAAGAAAAAGTTACATGAATAAAAATAAATTAAATAATATATACATGATACAAATTTACTAATTTAGAGCAAATGAAATACTATTATAGACTACTAGTCTAATACCTAATAAACTAATAATAATAACTAAGCTATTACAAAATTGAAAGGCTAAACAATTATAAAATTACAAACATAAAAGTGTCCAATGAACATTATATCAACATTACAAATCATTAAATACATAATATGAACAAATGATTCAAATTTGAATATTCTAAAGAGAGAACTGTGGGTTGTCTTTGAACCCTCTTTTGTAGCTTGATAAACTACAAAGACAACTCACGGCTCAAGCAGCTTGATAAACTTTCAGAACCCTCTTTTGTAGACTGTAGTAAAAGGCATCTCATCTTCAATTATCATCTCTGCAAGCGCATCCCTCAACATCTTTTCTCTGTATTGAGGGATGACCATTTTCTTAAGTTGCGTACCATTAGTTGCTGTAGAAGTTTCATAACTAAGCTTGCTCTGATTTTTGGCCGCCAACCATTCGCTATCTTATATCTCTGGCAACCATTAAGATGTGATATCAAATAAGTGGTACCTTGTTTCTTTGAATGACATCCAACTTGTGTACCACAATGGTTGCAACTCGCTTGCGGTTCCTCGGGATTACCGTCAACCTTGATGAAATGTTCCCACGTCTATGACCTTTTTTTATTTGATCGTGGTTGTGGTGGCCTTACACATGGAGGTGGTACATCTAGCTCATCCCCAATAGCCATCTCCTTCCCCTCATTAAATGTATCATCATCTTCTATGTCTATTGGGAGTGGGAATCGACTACTTGCATATGAAGTTTGTGTTCTGGAAGTGGGTCTAGATCTCAGTGCTAGGGATGGAATTGTGGCATCCCGATCCTATTTTGGAGTCCCATATTGTGATATCCCCATTTTACAAGTATTTTTATTGAATAATTTTTTAAAAAATTATTATTACTAGTGGTTTTCTTATTTTAAATTAAAGGTGAGTTTTGTGATATTATTTTTATGAATTTTAAGTTGTGAAATTATTTTAATATATTTTTATTTATTTATTATTGTTTTATATTTAAATTGATAATTTTAAAGCCCAAAAAAAACTAATTTAAATTAAAAAGNGACTTTACCACCATCCCTACATGTCACATAAAAACCCAGTTTCCAAATATGCACATGAACATGCATGCAATTACAAGAAAATCCAATTTTTCTTTTTCAACACCTGTACGTGCATGCACCATGCAATGCAAATTACAAGACAAATTATCCAAAAAACTCAACATCATCCAAACATAAGTAACTCCATCCTTAAATCCATCCGGCCTCCGACTCCTGGGATTCAGTCCGGCACAACCAACCAGAACACAATGTATTGTTAAAGTAAAAATATATTTAAATTTTAAAGGAAGTTTGAAAAATACTTACAGTGCTATAATATATTTTTCGAAAGATCACGGAGGTGCAAAAAGAGGTGACAAGGCAACGTAACAGTGCAAATCGCACTACGGCCGTGGGTCTCAAAATATCCACTTTTGATGGGGACAAACTAAGATTTGGAATTTTTAGGGAAGGGGTTAGAGGTGTTGGTGAAACTAGTGAAAGTGGTGGTTGGCCGTGGAAGTAAAAATGGCCCAAACGGATTTTAGCTCGTGGTGGTTACTCCAGCGACGGATTCGAGCTGAGAATGGGTGGGTTAGGTCGGCAAGAGGCCGGTGATGAAGCGGTGAAGAAATGGTGGCCGGAGGTGGATTGACGGTTGCTCTAGAGCAAATGGATGCCGCGGCTTGGAGGGGCTCGTGGTGGCTATCGGTGGCGCTAGAGGGGCTGGAAATCGGTGGGTAGGTGTGCCGACTAGTGGGGGATCGAAAGGTGGGGGCAGTGTAGATCACGGCGGCACAAGCGGCGGTGCTAGGCAGCTCGAATCCGTCGCTGGAGTAACCACCACGAGCTAAAATCCGTTTGGGCCATTTTTACTTCCACGGCCAACCACCACTTTCACTAGTTTCACCAACACCTCTAACCCCTTCCCTAAAAATTCCAAATCTTAGTTTGTCCCCATCAAAAGTGGATATTTTGAGACCCACGGCCGTAGTGCGATTTGCACTGTTACGTTGCCTTGTCACCTCTTTTTGCACCTCCGTGATCTTTCGAAAAATATATTATAGCACTGTAAGTATTTTTCAAACTTCCTTTAAAATTTAAATATATTTTTACTTTAACAATACATTGTGTTCTGGTTGGTTGTGCCGGACTGAATCCCAGGAGTCGGAGGCCGGATGGATTTAAGGATGGAGTTACTTATGTTTGGATGATGTTGAGTTTTTTGGATAATTTGTCTTGTAATTTGCATTGCATGGTGCATGCACGTACAGGTGTTGAAAAAGAAAAATTGGATTTTCTTGTAATTGCATGCATGTTCATGTGCATATTTGGAAACTGGGTTTTTATGTGACATGTAGGGATGGTGGTAAAGTCCCGCTTGCGATTCCCACCTACAGACGAACTTGTAGGGATGGTGGTAAGTAAAGACGGTGGTAGAGTCCCGCATGTGATTTTCACATACGGTGCATGCGTAGGGATGGTGGTAAGCTGGGATGGTGGTAGAGTCCCGCATGTGATTCCCGCCTATAGTGCTCTGATAGTTGGTTATTGGGCCATTTTATGGGAAAATGAAAATATTGAATTTTTGGGCCATTATCTGGGATAATGGCGAGAAAATGTTTTAAAGGAAATATTGTGGGCCAAAAATTAAATTTTTGGCATGCATTGGAAAATGATTATTTTTGGAAAAATGTTTATTTTCAGGCCTCATGCATATGGCATCATGTTCATGCATATTTTTTTGGCTTTTATGTATTTTCATCTTGTGGATTGCTTGGATTATTACTTACCTGCAGTACCGTCTTTGGTACCGTAGATTTTGTTGCAGATGACGAGGAGGCTGAGCTCGAGGAGGTGCCTCTGCCAAAGGACTGATTGGAGTTTTGCTTGTATTATTGGGAAATTATTTCCTTGTCTTTAAATAATGTATTTTGATTTTATGATGTTACTGGAATTAGTAATATTTTTGGTACGCTTGTTTTTAAACGAATTGTATTTAAACAAATTATGGCACTTACTCGACTGACTTTAATTATCCGCTGCGTTGTTTTGTTGTACACGTGTTGCACGTACACACACTTGGCACTTGGCGATGGGATGTGTGACGCCCCCAAATTCCGCTTGGGATTGAACGGACATTTGAAGCGTCGGGACATGCAACATAAGGTTACCTGCCCCCGTTCATGACATATAAGATGCAATGTTTCTAACATGCATCTAGCATTATGCAATATTCGCAGCGGATAATCTTTTTCTTTAGCAATACTATGCACCAAACTAAATATATCCCAAATACTTGAAACATAATTCATACATAAAGGCATACTAAAAAGCCGTGATCACCACACTAGTCTAAAATGGTTGTGATCAAAAGAATACTTGAGATACAACTCCAAAAGTACAAGTATTAACCTAAGTTAAATACTATACCATCATCAACATCGCACCGTGGCCTAGTCGACCGTATTCAGTTGGTCAGATTCCAATTCTCCTTTGGGTCCTGTAACAAGATCTACCATTCGGGGGAATGGTAGTTGGGACTACCACAGTGAGATTTGATTACAAATCTCAGTAAGTTAACATAAAACTCACACACAGGTTAAAAATGCATGCATGGCAGTAAAAGCATAAATGCATAATTATAGTCATATATAAACATAGTATAACTTGACATATAGCATGACTTAACCAGAATTTAAACATGAACTGAAACTTGACTTAACATGGCATAAACTTAAGCTTAAAACATAACATGAACAAACAACATAACATGAACGTGAAACATAACATGGACATGAACATAACATAACATGAACGTGATCTTGAACATATCATAAAAGTGAACATAACATGATGTGAACATGAACTTGGAACATAACATAAACATGAACATAACATGTACGTGAGTATAATATAACATGAACTTGATCTGAAACTTGACTTAACATAAACTTGGAATCTTATTTAATTGTCTTGATTAATAATGTGCATTAATACGTACTCCACAGTTGTTGTGGCCCCACGTATTCAAGTAACATAAAACATAATACGTACTCCACAGTTGTTGTGGCCCCACGTATTCTACATGTCACAATTGCTGTGTCTCATGTAGTGTATGCTCCACAGTTGTTGTGGCCCCATACTTCATGCTCCACAGTTGTTGTGGCCCCATGAATTCACATAACATAAAATATAATACGTACTCCACAGTTGTTGTGGCCCCACGTATTCTACATGTCACAATTGCTGTGTCTCATGTAGTGTATGCTCCACAGTTGTTGTGGCCCCATACTTCATGTAACATAAAATATAATACGTACTCCACAGTTGTTGTGGCCCCACGCATTATAAGTAACATAAATATAATACGTACTCCACAGTTGTTGTGGCCCCACGCATTATAAGACTAACATAAAATATAATACGTACTCCACAGTTGTTGTGGCCCCACGCATTATAAGTAACATAAAATATAATACGTACTCCACAGTTGTTGTGGCCCCACGCATTATAAGTAACATAAAATATAATACGTACTCCACAGTTGTTGTGGCCCCAGGCATTATAAGTAACATAAAATATAATACGTACTCCACAGTTGTTGTGGCCCCACGCATTATAAGTAACATAAAATATAATACGTACTCCACAGTTGTTGTGGCCCCACGCATTATAAGTAACATAAAATATAATACGTACTCCACAGTTGTTGTGGCCCCACGCATTATAAATAACATAAAATATAATACGTACTCCACAGTTGTTGTGGCCCCACGCATTATTATAACATAACATGTCTTATCTTTCTTAATGCATGTGATATTATTTAATATCATATACTTTTCTACATGGCGTATACTTGTAAATGGCATAATATGATTTAATCATAAACATTTCATGGCATAACACGCGTATTCTCTTCACACAACCCGCCGTATCACATCTACGGCATCCATCTCACGCCTATACTTCACAGCACAGTCCACAAAATACACAATCAAACGCAACACTTCACAACCACACTTCGCTTCACAACTACGCAACGAATTCCACAAATACAACTACACAATCCACAAACCAACCAACTATTTTAAACGTAAAATAACTAGAGATAGAAGGTTATACCATCGACGGGATAACCCGTGCGTCGCTCGTTGTTCGTCACGAACATGCGTCGGAGGAACGTACGTGGCGGCGTACGGTGGCTGTCCACCACATAAAGTGGTAGTTTGGGCTTGAGAAAGGCTAGGCGTGGTCTTGGAAGACTCATGATTTTACAGCTGTCGGTGAAGAACAAAATACGTGATTTACGGAAAAGATAAACTATACGCGTGATTCCAGATGAGGGTAAAGACAAGAGAGATGTGATTGCTGTCGGGAAATAATCCAAAACTGATAATTTTAGCGGGCTGTTACAGGATGTGTGACCCGTGTTGTCATCATCCCGATGCCTCGATTTCCATATTTCTGTACGTGGGGGTCGGGGACGTCACAGATGATATCAGAGCAGTTCGGCTCTGGGTAAAAACATATGTCCAGTAAGTGCAGTACCAGAAAGTTTTAAAGTCGTGATTTGAAATTATTTTGTTTGAAGTATGCTATTTGAATTGTTTTTATTTAATTTGATTCAATTTTTATTGATTTGAAATTATTTTTAGTTAATTTGAATTTATTTATTAATTTGATTTTTATTTTATTTGAATTGAAATTATGTTATTTTATTTGTTTTATTTATTTCATTTTATGTTATTTTATTTTATTGGTTTTATTCTATTTTATTTAATGTTATCTTGTTTTATTTCAGTTTGTTTTGTTTTGTCCGGAGTTTAAAGTGGGGTTAAGGGATTATGCTATGGCAGGAAGATGGTACTATTAAAAATACCATTGTTAGGCTTGAACATTTAGTGTAGTAGGCCTGAACTCTTAATGATGTGGTTTGCTTTTATAATATCGAGGCTTGAAGGGAATGGCATGGTCTGGGTGATCTCTTTAGGGAATAGAATAATTGAGGTCTTAGGTTTCATGGAGTTTATGAAATGGTCTATGGAGTAGAAGGTTGTAAGTTCAACGAAATTCAATGATAGATTTGTGAGAATTGCACCAAAAATTTAAGGTTTTACAGACTTAGGAAATGATTTGTTATTATTTAATGTTTTAGATTTTTAAAGTTTTGGGAGTCGATTGTTTTGTTATCGGAATAAGTTCATCGATTTAACAGATTCCAGAAAATGAATTTTGCATAATTTAAGGTTTTGGGATTGCAGATTTGAAGGACTAATTTATAATGAGATTGGAGTTTTTAGTTTCTTAGGCTTGGTGTACTAGTTTGAATTATTTTGGAGACTGATTAGGCTGTAACCATTAAAATGGGATTGATCATAGTTGAATGATGGATATAAGAATTTTCAAGGAGAATATTTTTGGGGATTGGAGGTATTGTTTTAATTCGTGTATTTCTCTGAGGATTGAAGATTTGGATTGAATTCGGGAAAATAATTATTATAGCTCGAAGTTATAGTGACAGGTTTTAGGATTGATCCATATCAAGTTTAAGGATAATAGATTATGTGGATTTAGGAGATTATTCTTGTTAATTTCGAGGATATAGATCCAGATGATGAATATGGTATGAATGAATCACTTGTACTTTGGAGAAGTACTGGTTTTGGCTAAGGACGTGTAATAGTTATGAGTGTGTGGATTTGGAGAGTACAGGTCCTTGTTTCATTTTGGCTTTGAAGAAGTGGTTTGGTAGGTGTTAATTTATGAGGACATAGTCTTTTGCATTTTGGCGAGTTATCAGAGTGCGCGCGAAAGCATGATTTTTGGAGATAAGTAGGTATTCAAATTTTATGCTGATTTTGAGGAATTAGTGGTGATTCGAAGTTTTAGTAGGAGATTAATCATTTGGTTGTGCAATTTATGCTTATTGATCATTTACTTTGGAGTGGCTATTAGGTTACCATGGTGTAGTATACAATGAAGGTCTCGAGGTTATAGCATAGGAGTCGATTGAGGTTAGTACAATTTATTGTAGGAAAATAATAATTATTGGAATTTACTGGGTGTTGTATTAAGATTCCTGTGGAAGTACAGATTTCATATTACAAGGTCGCCCTAGGAGTACTAGAAGTGATGGACATTGGGAGACTAATGCGAGTATGATGGAATTGTCTATAGGAGTAAATTTGGGAGGGCATTACTCATACTTGTATGGGAATAGTTGATGGTATCTTTTCTCAAGTGTTCTGAATTGTATCTTGTATCCTACTTGGCGCTGATGTTTGACCTCACAAATTTCGAGGATGAAATTTGTTTTTTTAAGGGGGGAGGATGTGATATCCCCATTTTACATGTATTTTTATTGAATAAATTTTTAAAAAATTATTATAACTACTGGTTTTAAATTAAATGTGATTTTTGCAATATTATTTTTATGAATTTTAAGTTGTGAAATTATTTTAATATGCTTTTTTGTTATTTATTATTGTTTTGTAGTTAAATTTCTTTTCAATTTAAATTAGTTTATTTTTGGGCTTTAAAATTATTGTGCTTTTATATTTTATTATTTTATTTTATTTAATCATTGCGTCTAAATTATTTTATTTAACTTACTGTTTTGAAAATAATCTTCGTTGTATCAGTTTCGTGACCCAAGTTGTGAGGGTTGGACCTCATTTCTTTCATTCCCTTTTTCTTTTTCCCTTTTTTCTTCTTTCTCTTTTCTCTTTTTCTTCTTTATTTTCTTTCTTCTTCTTTTCCTCCCCTGTTTTTCCCCCAGCCCCTTGTGATCCTCTCTCTCTCTCTCTCTCCCTCTCCCTTCATCCGTTTTCTTCCCCTTGCCCAGCAGTGCCGCTTATGCCGCCGTGATCTACAT
The DNA here is from genome assembly GCA_011037825.1 of Carya cathayensis. Lineage (NCBI taxonomy): Eukaryota > Viridiplantae > Streptophyta > Magnoliopsida > Fagales > Juglandaceae > Carya > Carya cathayensis. The sequence continues at coordinate 117,273 of QGSO01000883.1, read as the reverse complement.
CGCCCCCACCTTTCGATCCCCCACCGGTCGGCACACCTACCCACCGATTTCTAGCCCCTCCTGCGCCGCCGATAGCCACCAGGAACCCCACCAAGCCGCGATATCCATTTGCTCTAGCGCCGCCATCACTCCACCTCCGGCCACCATTTCTACACCACTTCATCACTGGCCTCTTGCCGACCTAACCCACTCATTTCTAGCTCCGATCCGTTGCTGGAGCAACCACCACTAGCTAAAATCCGTTTGAGCCATTTTTTACTTCCACCGCCATTTTCATTGCCACCCACGGCCAACCACCACTTCCACTAACTTCACCAACACCTCTAAACCCTCCCCTAACAATTCCATGTCTTAGTTTGTCCCCATTCACAAGTGGGTATTTTGAGACCCACGGCCTTAGTGCAATTTGCACTGTTACGTTGCCTTGTCGCCGCTTTTTGCAGCTCTGTGATCATTCGAAAAATATATTATAGCGTTGTAAGTATTTTCCAAACTTCCTTTAAAATTTAAATATATTTTTGCTTTAACAATACATTATGTTCTGGTTGGTTGTGCTGGACTGAGTCTCAGGAGTCGGGGGTCGGATGGATTTGAGGATGGAGTTACTTATGTTTGGATGATGTTGAGTTTATTGGATAATTTGTCTTGTAATTTGCATTGCATGGTGCATGCATGTACATGTGTTGAAAAAGGAAAATTGGGTTTTTGTGTAATTGCATGCATGTTCATGTGCATATTTGGAAACTGGATTTTTATGCGAGAAATGATTTTTGTGTATTTTTGAAATGAAGTGATTGAACGGTTTGATAGAGAGTCATTATAGGGATGGTGGTAGAGTCCTGCCTGTGATTCCCACCTATGGTGCACGCATAGGGATGGTGGTAAGCATGTGGTAGAGTCCCACTTGCGATTCTCGCCTATAGACAGACTTGTAGGGATGGTGGTAAGCAGGGACGGTGGTAGAGTCCTGTTTGTGATTCCCGCCTACGGTGCATGTGTAGGGATGGTGTTAAGCCAGGATGGGGTTAAAGTCCCGTCTGTGATTCCCACCTACAGTGCTCTGATAGTTGGTTATTGGGCCATTTTATGGAAAAATGGCTAGATTGAAATTTTGGGCCATTATTTGGGATAATGGCGAGGAAATGTTTTAAAGGAAATATTGTGGGCCAAAAATGGGATTTTTGGAGTGCGTTGGAAAAAGATTATTTTTGGAAAAATGTTTATTTTCGGGACTCATGCATATGGCATCACGTTCATGCATATTGTTTTGGTTTTAAAGTATTTTCATCTTGTGTGTTGTTTGTATTATTACTTACCTGCGGTACCATCTTTGAAATCGTAGATTTTGTTGCAGATAACGAGGAGGCTGAGCCCGAGGAGGTGGCTTTGCCAGATGACTGATTCGAGTTTTTCTTGTATTATTTGGAAATTATTTCCTTGCCTTTAAATAATGTATTTTGATTTTATGATGTTATTGGAATTAGTAATATTTTTAAGCGGATTGCATTTAAACAAATTCTTGTACTTAGTCGACTGACTTTAATTATCCGTTGCGTTGTTTTGTTGTACACGTGTTGCACGTACACACACTTGGCAATGGGATGCGTGACCCGTGTTGTTATCATCCCGATGCCTCAATTTCCATGTTTCCGTACATAGGGGTAGGGGGCGTCACACATATGGTTGCGCATCCATACCTTGAAATCTAACACATATATATATATATTTATATCAATACTTAATTCTCAAATCTATATATAATTATGTATATATATTATGTATATATACTTAATGCATAGACTAATTGGCATAACACAGTTGGCAAGTAATGGTATCAAACAGATAAGCTATAGAACAACTTACATGTACTTTGCATATATAAAGTATCCAAAAAGTATAAAACAATAATTAAAAAAAAACAAAAATAATTAAGAAAAAGCAACAAATAAATATAGATATAATTAATTAATTAATTAATAGGAAAGTTCAGCTTTCGGGTTTGATGGAACTTACAACTTTTGGCTTTAATTAATTAATAGACTTACTAATTAATAAGTCTATTAATGAAACTTACAACTTTCAGCTTTGATTCATCATGATCAGCCGTATGAGACCTAGCTAATCAAAGCACACATAAAAGCATGCATGCATGCATACATATACATATACATACACACATATTTAAATATTAGAGTTCCAAATAAACTGATCCTGCCAAGCTGAAGAAGAAGTAAAAATGCCATTTGAGTTATGCTTCTAAACCCAAGTATCTAATCCTATTTTCAGCTTAATAGGAGTTTTGAAAAAACTTGAGAAATCAATGCTTTATCGGTCTCCAAAGCGTTTTGGCTTCTCTTAAATACATTGGATTTTATCATTCATTCTAGGTTAAATAACGGTTTATTTTTTCTATATATGGAAGTAAAATTTTCCTTTTAAAAGCATAGCGCCATCAATTTATTTTTGCATCCATCGAATTAAGATCTCGGATATGCCACTGTGTATCACATTTTAACTAGCTTTTCATTGAAGTAATGGCATATAAAATCATTTAAAATATGTCACATTAATTAATTTGACATAGTCCAAAACTGAAAGCTGGACTCAATATGCATAACAGCATAACCTTTTATATGCCCACCAGTAATCGAAATCAAGGCATTCCCATCCTATTCAAGTTGTATATGCCCAACAGCCATATATGAGGGCAGCTGTTTATGGATGATCAAAAGGATATCATGCATGTTAGCTAGTTTATGAACAATTTCAAAATGCATGAGTGAATGAAAGGTGAGGATATCATGCCATTGTTCAAAAACTTTTGAAGGAGGTTCCCTATTTAAACCAGTTTACTACTAAAACAGAGTCCATTTCAATAATCATTCTACTTCTTCTAATTCCATGTGTTTTGAAAATTTGAATTCTCTCTATTGTTTTTACTTTTTAGCATCATTATCAAAATGGGGTTGCTTTGTAGTTGGTTCCTAATCCACAAGGGAAAATAATAATAATAATAATAATAATAATAATAATAATAATAAAATATACTTTTCCTCACCACTACTACACCTTCTCCCTGCCCATGGCTTTTTCAAGTCCCTGATCCCTAGCCACACCAATAATCAAGGAACCATAGTTAAAGAAACACTTTTTTTCACACAAGGATGGCTAGATCAACCAATGACCCCAGCAATAAGGATTAGATCTCCCATCACCCTCATCTAATTTGTTTCTAAAGTATCCATGTGTGAGGGGAAGTATAAAGAGACAAACACAATTATTTTTTGTTTGTGACATTTCCACAAACACCTTACGTTCACAGTCCAAAACCAAGAACTTTAACAAAAGAAACATCACAACCATTTCCTCAATACATTCATTCACACAAATATATAATCTACACAATCCAATTTCCAATTTGAATAAGAAGTAATAAACTAGAATTCCGAGCAAATTCCTAAATTTAAAACCCTAAAAATTAAAATTACCAATTGGAAAAAATGGCAGGAAGAAGGTATTGCGGTGACGGCGGCGTGAAGCAATCTAAGGCGTAGTGACGTAAACGGTGGAATCGTGCTTGGTCGTGGGCCATGGCATCGTGCAGCGTGAGAGAAACTGAGGAGTGAGGAATTGAGAAATGAAGGGAAGTAGGAACGAATGAATAAGGAAGAAGAACATACCAGTCTAGTCGTTTGCAAAACGGCATCGTTCCTATTTAAATGGAACGACATCATTCCAGTACTCAGTTAGAAAAAATCCAGATACAAAATGGCGTCATTTTGCATCTGGATTTATTTAAAAAAAGTCAGAAGTCTGAGTCGGAATTAGGAGTAATTCTGACCCCGATTTTCGAACACTCCGATGCCGTCGGAGTCTAAATCGGTCAAAATCAGAGGGGTCGAAATTTTGCACACTCCTAGTTGCTATTGCCAAAACTGTGTGTTTAGCTATTACTAGAGCTGTTCGTTTTGGGACCATGAAGTGATGTGTTTCAGCTGCTGTGTGCGTGTGTTGTTATTTACTTATGCTGTGCATTCTTAGTTATGTTATGCGTTCAACTGACTTTCATGTAGCCAGAGTATTAGCTTGTCATTTTATCCTCTTTGTAATTCTGTTAGAGTGAATTGTATTGTGAGGTGAGGCGTGGGAATATAGGGGAGCAGGAGAGAAAATGGGAATTATCTTAGAATCTGGATTTTAGCTTGAATATTGTAAGAAGGTTTGGCAACCCTCGAAGTCTCCCTCATTAGTAAACGTATGGCCCTATGAGGCATTATCACAAACATCTCATATGCAATTCTGATTTCACTCCTGCAATGTCTCAGATTCCATTACCCGTATCCCTTATTACATTCCAATTCACAGTAGCATAACCCACAGGGTCCTAACATGATCTGGGTGGTTAGTGGGGAAATGGCTGACGGCAGTTATGCGGAGAAAATGGCTCACCAGGTTGCAGCACTTCTATATGCGGGAGAAAAAATATAGGGCGAGAGAGGCAGAGTTGGTGAGAGCTGTAGGGAGAGAAAAACAGAGGAGAAGAAAGATTCACGTGGTTTATGGCGAACGATAAGGAAGAGCAAAGAAAAATATAGGGCGAGAGAGGCAGAGTTGGTGAGAGTTGTGGGTCACGGTGTAGGAAATTGGAAACCAAAGAAAGATATATAAAAACAAAAAACAAAAAAAACAAACATCACAAATGGGATGATAAGATTCATATACTGGAGACAGTCAAACCAAAAGAAAACTAACAAACACTACAAGGCACTACTTTATTGTGGAAATTGAATAGATTTTGATTGGTTTAGATATTCGATTGACTGACACTTTAAATTCTTCCCATTTTGTACTTCACCTTTTTCAGACGACTCTATAAATCTGTACCCCAGCTTCTCTGACCAAAGGTTCTCCTAGGAGAGAGAGAGAGAGAGATGGAGACACTCCTCAAATAACTCGACTTGATGATCGTATCTCAAACTGGTGGTCGTCTTGCCCTACACCAAACTGTAGGGAAAATGGGTTGGAATGCTAAGGTGCTACTGTAGATTCAAGGGCTCTGTCCCCCTCCTTCACACATGGAACATCGTCTGTCATTCGCACCAAATTGCGATGATCAGTTCCTAAACAAGAAAACCTAATCCGCAATTAAGGGGACAATTCAAGATGCAAATTATTTGTAAGTTCCTCCTTCGAACTGTTCAGAGTATCCTCGAAATTCAAAATTGATGGCCAAGGTTGTGGAACCCTTGTTTGGTTGTGGGCACGAAGTGGATTCCAAGTAGTTGTCATCATCGACACGCCTCCTCTTTGAACCTCCAGTACCATCCATTAAATGTAGAAAACCTGGATGATCTTCCCCTTCCTTTTCATTCTTGAATATCAGATGGACTCCACAACTTTTGAAGAACACCGGTTTATGTGCACTACTAACGACAAATTCTAGATTTAATGGGTTCATATGATCATCTAAAATGGTGTAATTCAACCATACATGAGCATCTGAACCCCTTAAATAAACATGATGTCCCGACAAACACTCAATATAAGGGAAAACATCCCTTCTGGTCCAGACCATAAGAGTAGTACCTATTTGGGGGTAGATCTTCAGAATGGGTTCGAGAACGACAAATATAGCAACTCCTCTTATATTTTCCAAAGTTTTAAGCCCGTTTATTGTTATTCGACAGGAACTACCATTTGCTGCAATCTTGATTCATATTTGCTGAAGAAGGCTCAAGATCGTCGAATTGGTCTAGAATCCAATTTTTGGAACTTTGCTTCGTATGGCTAAACCATTCTGGAATCCTATTCCCCGGAAATATAATGTTGCCTGAATGGTTTCTGAAGTATTCCTGTAAAACAAAAAATATATCAATAAATTTCAACAAAACAACCAATAAGCCAAAGCTCACACAAGCTAGTACGAGTAAGAAAGAGACGAATGAGCAAGATAGATACCCAAAACCCCTCTATATTCATAGGAATTTTGGGGCACAAGGACAAGTCAATCCATCGTTGGCTTTGACTTGTAAAGAGGTGAGGTACTTGTAATCCATCTGGAAATCTTTTCAATGACATGCATCCAGTTATATCTACGATTTGTATATTTGGGGGCAGTGCAGGAATTTCTTGAAGTTTCTTGCAATCTACCAACTCAATGGAAATTATGTCATAAAACATGGTAATGCTTTCTGGAAGCCTAATAATATCACTCCCTGATAGAGTCAAATACCGTAGAGTAAAATAACGATTGAGTCTCATCAGGATATCAGGGTCTGGCAGGTGACAATTTTCAAGATCCAAATGTTCCAGCGCCGGAAGGTCTATTGAACAACAATCATCTTTCAAGATATTTGGAATATAAACAAGTTTTGAACAGCCAGCTAGACTAAGATACTTCAGACGTTGAAATCGAAGAATTCCAGTGGGGAGATGCACAAGATTTTTGCAGCCTCTTAAATTTAATACTTCAATCCCAGAGAGGTGCCCAATGGATAAAGGCAATTCTTTTATATCGGTGTTTGCTAAACTAAGATGCCTTAAACATTCCCTTTCAAACTTGATTTCAGGGAAATTTTGAAGGCTTAAGCAACCGTCAACTCGAAGGCATTTAAGATACCTAAACTTGAGCTTTGTTGGCAAACTGGAAAGCTTAGTGCAACGGGCAAATGAGAGATGCTCAAGCTTATCAAGGGATCCAATAGAAGCATGAACCTCAACTAAGTTTGTACAAGCAGCAACATCCAACCACTCTAAATTTGGAATCCAAGAAAGATCGGGGATTTTTGTCAGAAATTCACAACAAGAGAAGTGCATCCTGGCCAAGTTCTGGAAATTCTGTAAAGCAAAATTGGAGATAAAGTTCACTTCAAATATGATTACAACCTAATTAAATGGAGAAGCAAATATTTATAATAGTGGTTGTACCTGGAATCTCACTCCCAATTTCTTCAAGAGGCTATCACTTATTCTGAGATCAACCAGCTTCCTTCCATGGAAATTATTTGGCAACGATTGTGAAGGATATTCCACCCAACTAAGCACCCTTAACTCGTTAGAAAGATAATTAGGACTTCCAGAGAAGCGTGCATTACGATTTATGAAATATCTCAAGTTTTTCATCTTCATGAATGCCTCCGAACTCAAGCATATCAAGTCTTCTTTAGGTAAATCTATCAATATGCCTTCTATTTGGTCTGTTCCCTGCATGGTGAGACAATACAGTAAAGCATTAAATCCTCTATAATAGTTTGGTAATTGGTAGAATTATAATATATAGTTCAATGGACAGCCAGTATATATATGCACTTACAAATGCATTTCTTCATCACCATTTACTCGAAAATAGTTATAAGAAAAATCTACATTTTTCTAATTGGTTCCATTGCAACATAAATGACTTTTGTGGACAAAGTTTTTGGTTGCAAAAAATTCGTATTTTCTTGTAAATTACCAAACATGCGTAAACTAAAATCATTTTTTAAAGTTATTCTTACCGTATTTTCTTCAAGTACATGGCGAATATCTTCATGATACCATAATCTACTGCGTCCACCTGGCTCTTTCGGTGACTCTTCTCGAACAATTTCTCTACCCATATCTTGTAGCAAGTCATGCATCTCAAATTTATTACAATCATCAATGGTAATGAGACACTTATCCATAAGTTTTTTTATTCCAATATTTGGACTTAAACCACAACTATCTAATATTTTCACAACATAATCTACATCCTCTCCCTTAAAGAAACATGCAATGTCAAGAAAAATCTTCCTCTCACTTTCACACAAACCATCATAGCTCATTCTAAGTATTTTTTGAATCTTCTCATGAGGAATTCTTTTGTACTCTTCCAAAGCACTTTCCCATTCATGTATACTTCTACCATGTAGATCCAAACCAAGCACTTCCAAAGCTAGAGGAAGGCCCCCAGCATAACGTATTATATGTTGTGTAAGTTCACGTAGTTATCAATTGGTTTCCTTCTTTTAAAGGCATACAAACTAAATAGCTCTAGAGCTTCATAATGGTTCAATTCCTCCACTTCATATGTTGTATCAACTTCATAGTTACTTAGTAGATTTTTATCCCTTGTTGTTATAATGATTCTACTTCCATAACCAAACCAATCACGATTTCCGGCCAAAGCTTTCAATTGTTCCCAATCATCTACATCATCAAGAATTAGAAGAACTCTTTTATAACAAAGTTTATTCTTTATCACATTGATTCCTCTGTCGACGTGGCCAATGTTACAAACCGAAGATGCTCCTAGGATATCAGAAAGAAGAGTCTCTTGCAATTGGACTAGACCAGACTCACTCTTTGAACTTTCTCTAATGTTTTTCAAGAAACAACTACCTTCAAATTTAGAATAAATTATATTATATATCGCTTTGGCAATAGTTGTCTTTCCAATTCCCCCAACTCCAAAGATCCCTACCATATGTACAATATCATTTTCTCCGATGCTTAAAAGAGAATATACATGCTGCACACGAGACACCACTCCAATTGGATGATAGGCAACCTCAAAGTATGTTTGATTTACTATTTTTGAGTCCACCAGTTGAATGATGCTATGGATAAATTCAGATTCATTCCTATCAATTCAAAAGAGAAGAATTATTAACGGTTATACTCATTACGACATTATTAAACATAGAAGCGTTAATTAATATCATTAGAACCATTACTGATAATCAAGTAAAACATTATTTCACTAACACAATCCTTTTAATAGAATTAATTAACTACCATTTATAAGGACATAAGAAACAGGCACAAAAATAAACAGATCGAGATCAAAGAGATTAACAAACAATAGGAGTATTAGATCAATTAATATACATTCACACATGCATATATATATACACACACACACAAACATAAATATTCACACATGTGTATGCATATAAAATGTATGAGAATATAAAATAAATATTTGAAAATTAAATACCCATCCTTCTTTAAATGGAACCCAGACAAATTGGCCACTTCCTTTAGCGCAGCCTTTCAGCTATCCACCTTCGTATCATCATTCAACTTGTCTTTGTAGTTGGCCAATGCCTCTCCATAATTTTTCTTTTGTCTCCACACTATCGATGGATGCACTTTGTAAAACACCGGTAGAACTATTTGTTGTTTCATTTCTCTGCACTCGAGAATCTTCATCAGCTCCTCCAAACACCACGTGGATGATGCATAGTTTTCAGAAAGAACAATAATCGAAATCCTTGACTCCTGAATAACTTTGAGAAGTGCCGGTGAAATTTCCTTTCCTCTTTCAAGGTGCTCATCAATGTAAGTATTGATTCCCTTTCTACGCAAAGCATCATATAAGTGAGAAATAAAGTTTTGTCGAACATCTTCACCTCTAAAACTCAAGAACACATCATAAAACCATGGAAGAGCTGGTTGCAAGGCCATGGTAGAAGTTAAGAAATTAGGCTGATGAACAGTATGGACTACAAGAAAGTATGCCTTTTGCGGCCAAATTATATCCGGGGATTGATGGGCAAAACAATGCCACGTGCGTTGCGCCATCAATATTGAAAAAAGAAGGGGAAAATTAAAAGAAAGAAGACAAACTTGTTGGCAACTTCTTTCGATAGAGCTTCTTGTCACGTGGACCAATCTTTCCTCTTCAAATTCCCATTCCTCGCTCCCCGTCAATTTTCCCATTAATTCTCTGTGTGAACTCAAGACTTTTGAGATTTTCTAAGTCTCACAGCCATTACAGTTTCAGATTGGGAAGACTTTTGAACTCATAATTGTCTCTCATTATTTGTGATTGGTAGGATAAGATTTTTCTGCATCCTCATAATTGTCACATCCTCATATTGTTAAAAAAAATCTCAAAATATCTCCAGGTATCGGGAAAAAAAAACAGCACAATCACTGACGGTTATTTAATTGGTAACTTTGTACTTTCTACCGTAACTTATGACCATCACTGACGGTTAAATGGCACAATCACCCAATTATTATTTTAGTTTTTTGTCTTTCTTCTATTCGGCGCTAACATCCAATTAATTCAAAATATCTCCAGATAGGAAAAGAAACAATTGAGTAGTGCTTTTTTCCCTTAGTGCTCTTGATGAGTCAACTAAGGTACCAACAGATATTACATAGAATGTGCCTGATAGGCCACAATGTTGGGAGAGTGGACGTGAAAGACCAGAATACCGAGCCATTAGCAAGAGACGTGGAGATGCAGGAGAAGTACTTGGTCGTTAACACGTGAAGGATCATCTCGCATGAATTGACTGGGTCATTAGCGGTTAACGAGAAGATTTCGCATGCGTCGACTGGGTTGCTAGTAGTAGGGAGTTTACGTTACTTGATGTTTATTTTCGGAATGCTTGTTATTTCCGTTAGTCATGTTTTCTGCACGTTATTTTAGTATGCTCTGTTTTTCTGTTGTCACGTCTCTTTGTGTTTGTAATGGGTTTTCAGTTACTACCAATTAGCGGTTGCTGGTGTCATTTACAGGTGTCATTTAATAACTTTAAGAAGTCCCTGTGAAATTTCCTTTCCACTTTTGAGTTTATAGTCTATGTAAGTGTTGATTCCCTTTCCAATATTAGTGTGAGTATCTTCACCACAAGAATACATTGTATGCAGGTGACAGAAAGAAAGGAAAAGGAAGGAAAAGATCCTTGCAAGGCCATGGAAGAAGTCACAGAGTACACACGTAATTAAGCCTGAATATAACTCGTTAGTACTACTGATTCTCTAATACATGATGTTGGTAACAAGCTGGTCATTAGTGTTAGTACGCAATAATTCCTGAAAATAAGATAGGAAACTTCCTAATTTTTAAGAAAGTTTTCACCTCACCATTTTCCCTCTTCTTCTTCCCATCGCTCCCCCATCTTTTCTCTCTCTTTTCTTATCTATTTCCTCTATTTTTCCCCTTCTCCTCCTTTCTTTCTCTTTTCCCCTGTTTTCCCTTCTCCTTCTTTCTCTCTTTTCTTCCTGGCAACTTCTTTCGATAGAGCTTCTTGTCACGCGGAAATCGAAGTCAAACACTGACCTTTCACTTTCAGTACTATTTCCCCTCTCCATCTTTCCTCTTCAAATTCCCATCCCTCGCTCCCCCTCAATTTTCGCATTTTCCCATTGAACAAGTACTCCTTGTGGACCAACTTGGTTAGACTAGTCAGTAAGATATAAAAATGACCAACTGCCTTTAAGTCTACTTGCATCCCTTCACACGGATTGAGGACTTTTGAATTCATAATTGTCTTTCATTTAGAGTTATTACATCTATATATGCATAGATCGAGAGCTATTGAGTAGTGCTTTTTTCCCTTAGTGCTCATGATGAGTCAACTAAGGTACCAACAGATATTACATAGAATGCGCCTAAACAATGTTCTTACACACCACTATTTTCAGATGATGACTTTGTTGTAAAAAGACAGAAGAATATCCCACAAAGATAGAACTTTAAACTTTCAAAGTTGTTTAATTAAAATGATCAAGTAATTGGTCCCACAACAATTAAATTTACTCTGTTTTAGCACATGAAAATCATTCTATGCTGTTCCCACGTCTGGATTTTGATAAAGAAGTATCCAAAGTCTAAAATTCCAATATGGTTCAAGTTTATTTAATTAAAAACAAAAAACATCCATCATCCTATTAGATATGATAATCGGTAACTTCGTACTTTCTGCCTTAAACTACTAGGATTTGTCCATTGCACCATATGACCATCGCTGACTGTTAAAAAGCACAATCACCCAATTATTGTATTAGTTTTTTGTCTTTCTTCAACTCCTTCTATTCGGCGCTAACATATCTATGTTAATTCTTAAGGTCAATGTTTTCTGTTTTTATATATAGTCTTCAGTTATTTTATAGGAAACGAAGATAATTCTTAACATATCTATGTCTTTACGGAGATAATCAATAAAATTGGGTACAATCCTCTTCTTTAAAAAAAAAAATTGTTGAGCAATATATTCCTTTATTGATAAATATATTTGTATCTTAAAATATATTTATATTATTTTAGTAATATACAAATAAAAAGTACACATTAGTTTTAAAAAAAAAATGTCTAGTTAATGTTAAATTAGTTTGACCTTCAAAAGGTCATGAATTTATAAGTTTTTTATTTACTGTAGCTTGGTATGATATTTGAACCTATTAAAATGTTGTGTATCATGAGTACTCAATTCCTATACTCCATACTTGGTTTGATTTCTCCAAACATAGAAAAGAAACCTCATAATCTTATGTATCCACCTATCAAAGAAAATATATTATGCTGTTCAATGTTGAAATCCAAGAATCTCTTTCCTTTCCAATATTAGTGTGGTTATTCTTTTCCAAGCATCTGCCTATGTTCGCCGCCCAAGAGAAAACAAACAACGAAACAAGAAAAACATACCTCAATGTTGAATAGACAGTTTGAAAAATCAAAATGGGGGGATTTATTTAATAGTAGTAGGGAGATGAAGAACCCAAACCAAATGCATCGCTACCCGAGTTTGGAACTGGTAGCATCCTCCCAAACAGTGGGTTGTGCTACACAAACTCATTGGAGTACAAATCCATATATAGGTACTAACAGCTGAGTCTAGCCCATCATTTGTTTGTTTAGTGAGCTCAAAATAGTTGGTGTCACTCCAAACTTCTTGACCCATATTGAAGCCCATCACTATAGCCCCATAACAAGATGCATCGGGCAGCAAAGCAGGGAGAGCTCAGTAGTGTCTTGGAATGAGTATGAGCTTGGGTGCACTCACGCCTGCCCACCATCCATAATAGCTATAATGGGCTGGTAACAGGACCCAAAATCCGTAATAGCTATAAAGAGCCAAAGAGCTTCAATGTCATTCAAAATCATCACCTAGTATTTTGTATTAACTTCAAAGACTTCTAATCATTGTTGATCTCTTGTTGTTATGAGAATTCTACTTCCTAAACCAAACCAAGCACGATCTCCAACTAGTTTTTCTAGTTGAACCAACTCATCCACATCATCAAGTACTAGTAGAACCCCTTTTGAGCGAAGTCTATCCTGAATCACATTGACTCTTCTATCAACATCTTTAATATTCGATATTGTTCCTAAGATCTTGGAAAGAAGTGTATTTTGCAGTTGAACTAGACCTCCCACTTCTTTTGAAGTTTTCCTAATATTTCTTAAGAAACAACTTCTTTCAAATTGAGAAGAAATCATGTTATAAATATATTTTGAAATAGTTGTCTTACTAATTCCACCGGTTCCAAATATCCCTACCATGCGTATATATCATTCATTCCAATACTTAAATGCTAATAAATATCTCGTATATGAGACTCTATTCCAATTGGATACGTGGCAACACTTAAAGGTGTTTGGTTTACTATTCTTCAGTCCACCCAGCGAATGATATTTTGGATAAATTCTAACTCATCCCTATCAATAAAAAAGAGAAGAAAAATTTAGGCATTGCAACGTAAATGACATCTGAATATGATTGAGTTAAAAGTATATAGAGTTTTTCATTTTTTTTCTCCACAAAAGTGACATCAGTATGTTATGATGTCAACGCATAGCATTTTCCTTTCTTAAATCTAAATGTTTCAATACTAGATTTTGCATTAATTTGTCATGCCCTTGTGCCATCTTTAGACTTATATTTTTACTCCTTTCATGTATTTATTAACAAACTTTATATTTAGAAACAAATTGAAACTAAAAACCACTACTTATTTAAATGATTCCCAAATCTTATTCTTTATATAACCCAAATAATAAACAATTCCCACCCTTTTTCTTAATTATTTTTTTTCCCAACTATCATTGAACAGTTATTTGATGGACAAAATTTCTTATATTCCTCTATATATTTAATTCATATATTCATCAAAAAACACAAATGGCAAAAAGAAATAAAAAAAAAGATGCATTTTATTTATTTCATGTTCTTTCTATTTCTTCAATAAACTTTATGTGAAACTAATCATGTGGTAGTACTGGGACTAGATACTAAATCTCATAATCGGAAAGGATTTCTAAAATTTGACCATGTTTTGCATATAATTATTCAATGCCAAAAATAATCACAAAAGTCAAATAGTTTGCCTTTTGTATGGTATTTTATCTTCACCAATTCCTCCATGTCAAATCCTGGATTTGTCTCAATTTTTCCAATAAATATCTCAAATATATATAGCATCATATACGCATACACATGATGACAAAATACGTATAGGCAAAGCTTACTGGAAGTCGCTAATGGGAAACCAGACAAATCAGCTACTCTTTTCCAAGCTACCTTCCATTTCAGCATCTTTGCATTATCCTTGAGCTTATGTTCAAGTTTATCAAAGGATTTTCCAAAAATCCCTTTTTGATGCCATACTTCCGATGGATCTATAGCGTAAAAAATTAGTAGAACAATTTGTATAATTGTTTCCTTGCAATCAAGAATCTTCAATAGCTCGTGTAAGCATCATCTAGATTCTGTATAGTTTTTAGAAAGTGCAATGATAGAAATCATTTTAAAAAAAGGATAGAAATCATTGACCATTCAATGGCTTTGAAAAGTACCGGTGAAATTTCCTCTCCTCTTTTAAGATTGTTGTCTATATAAGTATTGATTCTCCTTTGATCAAAAGCTTGGTACAGATGGAAAATAAAGTTATGGCGAACATCTTCACCTCAAAAGTTCAAGAATACATCTTGATTGAAAGGCCATACAAGAAGAAGGTATGCTCTCGGTACATATGCGCGATTACAATCATAGTCTCCAATCATCTAATGTCACGTTATAGTATGATGATAAAATAATGAAAAAATAAATGATGAGTAGCATTAGTCGATAAACTTTACTACTTCTTGGTAACAACATCGACCATGCATGGCAGCTAATTAATCAGCATATCGCTACGGAACTTTCAACCTTTAAAGTTGTATAAAGTGATCAATTTGGTCCCACAGCAATCGACTTCACTCTGTTTTAGCACAGATGTTATTCCCACATCGATCGTGATCTGCCCCACGGACTCGCACCACTAATCATAAACCACACTAACCCCATGCACATAGCCCATTCTTCCCTATAGTAACCTCATCCCTATAATTACGTTGCCTTTTCTTATTATTAATTATATTTTAATAAAATAATATTAATCATCTTTCTTTTAATATTTTTCAAAATATAAAAATAATAAAGAAATTAATTTTTTCATCTATCTATAATCATGCAAAATTTATAATAATATGAAAAAATATGAATAAACTTTTTATTAATTATTTATAAAATACAAAATAATGCAATAATCTTGTCCTATAACAAATTATAATATAAGTAAGTATCTATATAATTTAATTAAATAAATATTAATAATAAATAATAATAATATTTTATTATTATAGAGAGTGTGATGACTGATCTAATATAGATTTTAAATTTTAAGTGATTGGTTAAAAGTAAAAAAGTTACATATTAGTAAAATTTTAAAGATTGAGATGACTAATCCAATGCCAATGCTAGTAAATAAAGGGAACAAAAAAAAGAAGATATTTGCAACCTTGAATTGTGCAACCGACGCGTAATTGTTTTGAAAAAAGTGAATAAAATATAGGATCTACATGAAAAAAATTATTTTTTTAATAGTAGATTTTAATCTTTCTTAAAAAAAATTATGCGGCATTTAAGTACTTTACGATTGTAAGTAGAATTACTAAAAACAAGGAAAAAATTTCCAAATTAGCTGCACTGCATGTAGGACTGTACTTTGACTCCAACGGAGTCGGAACCGTACATTCTGACTTCCGACTTCGACTTTTGTCGGAGTCGAAATCGTGCTCCGATTCTGATTCTGAAAGGAATCGGAGTTCGACTCCAATTTCCAATTAAATCGGAATTCCGACTTCCGATCGAAGCTACAACTTCCGATTGGAAATCGGAATTTTGATTTTCCAACCTCCGAAATGGCTAATTAAATGTCTATGTTAGATCCATTATTTGACATATCTAACTAATTGATCAGATTCTTAAAATGACTAAATTTCAATAGAAATTAAACAAGTAAAAAAAAATTACTGAAAATTTCAACCAAAATGTTTAAATTTAAAAATATATATTTTAATAAACCATATGTCATCAATTTCAATAGAGCAAAATGAGCTAAACAACTGATAATAGAAATAACAGTCAATTTCAAAGTTTGATTAAACGGTCCATAAGAATACACATATTGATTCAATTAAAAATAAAAAGATCATCTGCAGCATCATACTTGGTCATTCAAAATACCTGAAATTAAGATAAAAAAAAGTTTTCAATTAATAAATGTAACCAAAATTGATTCATAAAATTGAACACAATAAAAATAAAATTTAATTACCATTAAATTCCCAAAAAAGATTAAGTTAGCTTTGATATCAACTTTTCCTTATCCATACTCCATCAGTCATCAGCAACTATACTAGCGTTCACAATTAAATATGTGAAATGATAAAAAAATATTGATTAAATATCAATAGGAAATCATAAAAGCAACTAAAAATCAATAATAATACAAACAAGTAAAATAAGATTACCCTCTTCAAGCCTATAGCTCTCATCATCAATGCCAATGCTATCTAGTCCAAGGGGCGTATCACTGATCCAATTCTGTGTGCAAATGAGGGCCTCCACGGTTGACAGTGACAATGAACTCTGGAAAGCATCCAACACTCGACCTCCAGTGCTAAACGCAGACTTAAATGCGACCGTAGTAATAGGAATGACTAGCATATCTTGGGCAATATGGGAAAGGATTGGATACTTGGTGGAATTAGCCTTTCACCAAATTAATATCTCAAATGTAGGACTAGGTGCCTTGACCTCTTCCATTAAATACCGTTCAACCTGCGAAGTACACCCCATAATATTCTTCGATGTAACGAGCAGGTGATACTCATTCATAACGTCGTAATTTCGATGGCGTCGACGCAATGCTCCATCTAGGCTAAGGTCATCGGAGGGAGATGTCGGAGTTGAGTGTAAGGTACCAACTGCAAATGAAGGTTGTCCACTATTTTTGTAGTGGTTGTACAAGTCATCGAGATCAGTTTTAAACACTGTAATAAACGATGCAACCTTCATTGCCTCAAGGATGAAATTTGACCAATATTCTATCAAGCCAACTTGATTCGAGGGTTAAGGATCACAACCACAAAGAGTAATCTATTTATCTTCTCAACTTGCCCCCAATATTTATTATATTTGGTAAGCATCCTCTAAGCCATACCAGATAACAATCCGCTAAGGTCACCACAACCATCTTCCAAGTGGTGGTGTAGCGCCGAGATCTGACTGAACCAAATGTTTATAGTCGTATATGCGGATCTAGATATTTTTATAGTAATGTCATAAAAAAATCTGCAAAAATATGACAAAGATCCTCACACTCATCCAATCATGTGCGTCTCGTGGACCGAGCCCCTTTCTTGCAGGCTCCAGCAATGCATACTTAAGGCCCCCATCCTCCACCTTCATCCGCTTAAACACTCTTTGGTACTTCTGAGCCACATCCAACATAATGTATGTAGAGTTCCATCGAGTCAGAACATCCAAGCACAACGTCCGTGAATGTTTTATCCCAAGCTGCTCTTCTATTGCCCTGAAATTTTTAAGCCTTTAGGGGGAAGCCCTCACATACCGTATAATGTTGTGGACTTTTGTAATGGAATCATCAACCTCTTTTAGCCCCCCAGTAACAATCAGGTTGATTATATGAGCACAACATCGAATATGGATAAACTCATGGTCCCGAATGACATCATCTCTCACCTTGTATTCCACTTGAACCATTCAATTGTAGTATCATTGGCACTGGCATTGTCAACTGTAATGCATAAAACTTTCTGAATTCCCCAATCCTTCAAGCAACCATCCATCTCCACCCCAATGGATGCACCCTTATGATTATTGATTTTTTTAAATCCAATAATCCATTTTCTTAAAGTCTATGAGCTGTTAATATAGTGTGTTGTGATACACATGTAGGAAATGTTTTGTATAGACGTCCATGTGTCAGTCGTAAATGAAACTCTCTGGCCAGTGGTCACAAACATCTTTCTCATCTCAGCCTTGTCTTTTAAATGCCTTTTCATACAATCTCTCATCACTGTATACAACGATGACAATGGGAATTGTGGCTCAATCAGGTTGATAAACTTTCGAAACCCTCTTTTCTCAACTGTAGTAAAGGGCATCTCATCTTCAATTGTCATCTCTGCAAGTGCATCTCTCAACATCTTTTCACTATATTGAGGGATGATCATTTTCTTAAGTTGCGTACCATCAGTTGCGGTAGAATTTTTGTAACTAAGCTTGGTTTGATCTTTGGCTGCCAATCCTTTCGCTATCTTATACCTCTGACAACCATTTAGATGTGATATCAAACAAGCGGTGCCTTGTTTCTTTGAATGACATCCAACTTGTTGGCCACAATGGTTGCAAGCAGCCTGCATTTCCTCTGGATTACTGTCAACCTTGGTGAAATATTCCCACGTCCACGACCTTTTTTTATTTGATCGTGGTAGTGGTGGCCTCACAGATGAAGGTGGTACATCTGACTCATCCGCAATCCCCATCTCCTATCTTCATTAAATGTATCCTCCTCTTCTATGTCTAATGGGAGTGGAAATCGACTACTTGCATATATAGTTTGTGTTCTGGAAGTGGGTCTAGATCTCGGTGCTGGGGATGGAATTGTAGCATCCTGATCCTGTTTTGGAGTCCCATATGGTTGTGCATCCATACCTTGAAATCTAACACATATATATAAACATCAATAAACAATTCTCAAATATATATATAAACATCAATAAAAAATTCTTAATGCATAAACTTAACTGCCAAAGGAACAAAAACATAGAGTTTTTTTTAAGCATACTAAAGGAATAATGTGGGAATTGGAAATCTATATGAAACACTAGAATCGGCAGGCTCAAAAAGAAATAAAAAGAAAAAGAAATGAACAAGTACAGAAAATGGTAGCATTTTCAATTTGATTGCTTATTTACCACATTCTAACCAGATTTGATGAGAGCCTCATGTTTCCAAACTATCAGTGTTGTCGTGCATTACTTTTTGAAAAGTGAGAGTTTTGATAAGGCAAACTAACATACTCAATAGGTGACAGGCATTTATTTGTAACAGGCAAATGGGGACTAGTAAATTACAAAATTATTCAAGGCATTACAATCAGCCCAAATTACCAAACTAACTAAAGTTGTAGCTAGAAAATAGAAAGGTGTGATGGACATATCTGCTAACCTGGAAATCTCCACCGACCATTTTATCTAACAACAGTTTTATGTTATTTTCAGAGAGACATCCCCAATCTTTTGCTGGAAACTTCTGGTTTCATTATCTCATGATCTAGAGGACTAGTATTTAGATCTCTTTGGTGGCTGTCTCCAACACAATTAGTTTTAGTTCATTCTTTTCTACTGTGTTCAAGCCACAGCAGGTGGATCATAACAATCCATTTTTTTTTATTTAATTTTTTTTTCAGAAGAGCCGGAAGCCACCCACATAGCAGCCCCGTCTCAAATTTATTAATAAACCCTCACTTATGGCGGAGGAATACCGTGGTTACAACCCGAGGTCGGGGGTTACAAAAAAGCCCAAAACCCAGACCTCCAAACAGAAAAACCAAGAAAACAAAACCACAATACAAAAAACCAAAGGTAAAAACCACACGCAGCAACCTGAAAACACCTGCAAAACCAAAGAGTAAGGAAAAAAAAAACAAACCAAAGGAGAAACATACCTGGAGAGAGCCCTAGTCATGCCAAACTAGGAATGAATGTATGCCATATCCAACTTGTCCAGTCTCACAAGGCCTCTAATTTCTCGAGGGAGACTCTGTATATCCGAGAACAGCATGTCCGCACCCTGAGCACCAGCCTTGGCTAGAGCATCAGCCACTGAATTTCCTTCTCTGAAGCAATGTTCACACACAACATCCATCGCCTCCACGTAATCCACAATTTGGTCCCAAAAATCCCATAAATACCAAAGAGAGCACTTTTTGGATTTCATCCAAGAAACAACCAACTGAGAATCACAATCAATCTCCACCTCCCTCCAGCAGGCAATACTACAAAGGCGTACTCCTTCCAGCAATGCACGGAGTTCCGCCTCAGTATTCGTGCAATTCCCAAAAGACTTGGAAAAAGCGAAGATAAGATTACCCTCCCTGTCATGAAGAACACCACCACCACCACCACCACCACCACTTCCCAGATTCCCGAGACTACTCCCATCCACATTCAGTTTAACACGTCCTTGAGACGGTTTGCACCATCTCACTACCCTCTCATAATTATGGATAGGAAAAATAGGAGAAATACCAAGCCTCGCAGGGATCTTAGCATCCCCTGCACTAAGTTTAGTAATTTTGGAAATGTTCTCCATAACAACATGCAACCAAAATTTAATAGAATGCTAGACATCGTTAACAGATTCTCTCCTATCTTCCATTCTAGCCTTACAACGGCGTTGCCACAAACGCCACACTATAATGGACGGGAGTAAACCAGTAAGGATCCCAACTTGAGAATGACGAGATGCACGGCGAAACCATGCTACACTACGTTCCATCCAACCTTGAATAGCCACAAAAGGGAAACCCATTTCGGCAAAAACTTTCCTCCAAAGAGCACTAGCAAAGACACCACTCCCCAAAACATGATTCAGATCTTCACTCTGACGAATCTCACAGCAATTGCAACAAGATACGATATGAATACCAAGCTTATGAACTTGTTCATCCACACTAAGACAATTAAAATAAGCTTTCCACATGCATGTCGATATTTTGCCCGGCAACAAGTCGTTCCAAATCCAAGACGCATTCTCCATTTTTGGGAATTTAACACGAATAATATCCCAAGTCGATCTGGTAGAAAAATTACCATGTTTATCAGGAAGCCAAATTAGCATATCCTCTGTATTCTTAAACCCACCAACTGAACCCATCACCTCCCTTGCCAGCTGGGTACCGACAAGGGCCTTAAGTTTTTCCACATCCCAACAATTTTGAATCACTAAATCTTTCACACGAATAAGAGGCTTTGTAATGCAGTTCACCCTAGAACAAAGGGGTCCATCTTCCATAAATTTATCGTACCATAAGGAAATATTCCCTTGTCTCACTTTCCATTGAGACTTCTGAAGAAGCAGCGGGATACCCTGAAGAACATTCATCCAAAACTGAGAACTAGACCTCCCCTCTTGCATCAGAGAAACATGAGAATTCTTCACATATTTAGCACGGAAGAAATTGGCCCAAAGAGAATCTTGAGTCAAAATTTGCCAACCAAACTTTAAAAACATGGCCTGCTGGACCTCATCAAGATCCCTAACACCCACACCGCCCTCATCACATGGAACACACAATTTGTGCCAAGCTTTCCAATGTCTTTTCTTCTTCTGATCCTCAATACCCCAGAAAAAATTAGCAAACATGCTGGAAATTTTCCTCTTCACAGTCTTAGGCATATGGACCACCGAGAGCAAATGGATAGGCATGCTAGTAAGAACATGCCTCAAAAGAACCAACCGGCCCCCTTGTGATAACAACCTGCTTTTCCAGCCCGCTAGTTTTTTAGCCACTCTGTCGATAAGCGGATCAAAATGAGCAACTTTGAGCCTACCATCTACTATCGGAGCTCCCAAATACGTGATAGGAAAGTGACCCTGAGAGACCCCTGTCACAGCCAGAATGTCCCTGGTATGACTAGGCGATAACCACTTAGACCAGAACACAGCAGATTTATCATAATTAATCTGTTGGCCCGACCAAGTCTCAAATGTACGGAAGACCTCCATCAAAACTCTGACAGTGCGCTTAGAAGCATTAGAAAAAACCACAATATCATCAGCATACAAGAGGTGCGACAACATAGGGGCCCCAGAAGGCAGAGAGAAACATTTAATTCTCCCCTCCCTCACCCTCATGGAGATAAGCCTAGATAGCACTTCCTGGACCAGAATAAAGAGATAGGGGGACAGAGGATCACCTTGACAAAGACCCCTCTCTGATTTAAAGAAACCCTTATATGTACCATTCATCATGACAGAAAACCATGGAGTAGAAACACAATTCCACAAGCTTGCAGAAATGATCAGGAATCCCAAAAGAACGAAGAACAAGCATAAGAAAATGCCAATCAACACGGTTGTAGGCCTTGCTCATATCAATTTTCATGAACAAATTACCTCCCCTTACCTTCTTATGCAGCATTTTAAGCACTTCTTGGGTGAGCGAAATATTCTGAAAGATACTTCGCCCCTTAACAAAAGCACCCTGTCCAGGAGAGATAATCTTTGCAAGGACAGGAGATAATCGATTAACCAACAACTTAGCAAAAACTTTATAGATCACATTGCACAGGCTAATCGGGCGAAACTTATCAAAACTCAAGGGATTTGACACCTTTGGGATCAGCACAATAAAAGAGGAAGAATAAAAATGAGGTAAGCTACTACCTTGAAAAAAATCCTTCACCGCAGCCATGATATCATGCTTGATGAAATCCCAACACGTAGTGTAGAACGCCGATCCTAAACCATCAGGACCCAGACTAGAATCTGAGGCAAAAGAAACAAACACTTCTCTAACCTCAATATCCGAAGGCTCATACAAGGAATCCCCCCAATCACAATCCTCCATAAACGGCTGAATGATAGAAGACAAGTCAGGGATAGTACCATGACCAGCTTGGCCCAGAAAGTCCTCAAAATATTTTACCACTCCATCATGGACTTGATCCGGAGAAGAAAGAGTAACATTATCAGAAGTAATCATGGAATGAACTTTCGAACTCCTACGGCGTTGAGCAATAACCGCATGAAAATATTTGGAATTACGGTCCCCCTCTTGAATCCATTTTTTTTTTTGCCTGTTGGGAGAGCCTCGCATTTTCCCGCTGCATCCAAGAGTCCAACTCTATCTTGGTCCTCAACAATTCATTATCTACTGAGGTAGAAAAGCCATTATGGAGACTCCCCTCAAGTAATTCAATACGTTCTTCCAATTCACGAATGCAAAGATCAACCCTGCCAAAAGTATTCTTATTCCAGGCCCGTAATATGACTTTCATCCTTTTTAATTTCCCAGCGAGTTTAATCAGATTATTCTCACCCTGTGACTCTATAGACCAAGCCTCCCGAGCCACCCTGAGAAAATCGTTATGCAATAACCACATATTCTGGAATCGAAAAGGAGACTGTCCATACCTGGGCAAGGAAGAAGTCAACTGAAGGACGAGGGGCGAGTGAGCAGAAGTGCTGCGATTTAGAAGACTGGCCTCCGCTCCCGCACATTTTACAGTGAAAGAATTATTAACCAAAATACGATCAAGTTTAGCCCAACTACGGGCAAGGCCCTGTTGGCCATTACACCAAGAAAATTGTGTACCAGCGAGGTTCCAATCTAACAAACCACAGCTATCAATACAACAATTAAATTCATTCATAGCCAGCCGAGATCTTGGATTACCACCTCTTCTTTCAGTGTCAGCCCGAATAATATTAAAATCTCCCATAACAGCCCACGGAATGCCCGTACAATTAATACTGCTAAAATGTGCCCATAACTCACGACGCTCGATCATAGAACATTTAGCATAAATAAAAGAAACCATCAAAGTCTCCCTATTAAGAGAAAACAAACCTGTAAAGGATTGACTGGACACCGCAATCACATCCATATCTATCTCCTTTGACCAAAAAAGCCAAATTTTACCTCCCTCTTCTACATTCGAAGTGAATTTATTAAACCCAATACGACGCGCCCACAAATGAAATTTTTCCACTGCTTGGAACGGCTCAGAAATAGCTAAGATCGAGATATTCATTTTTCTAATCAACCCCCGTAACCTTCTCTTGGAAGTGCCCAAACCCCGGACATTCCACACCAATATATTGTCAAGCATTAAAAAGTTTTAGAGGGAGAGCCTTCGCTCTCTTAGATCTCCTTGGTACAATATTATTTTCATCAATGGAAACCCCCTCCCCTATGCGCGAGACACCGGGGTCTGAGGTGTAATCCTTATTTCCATCACCCACCTGAACATTTTCCTCATCCGACAACGCATCAAACTTATTCGAACATAGCAAAATTTCCAATCTACCCGAACCTTCCCCTTCTTCCTCATGTGTAATATCTTGGACAACCACTTCCTCAACCACACTATTATTCATTAAAGCCGAACCTGAGACCACTGATTTATCAAGATATTTGCTTCTCCCCACCTGAACTTCTACCCCTTGCTTTGGACTAACGGACAGCACACAACCCTTCTCCCTTGTACACGTTCTCACTTCTTCAAAATTCAGAACACATTCTTCTGTAACAGCATGCGGAACTGGACTCGGCACCAATCTTGGGCTACATTCAGCCAATTCATTCACCACCATAATAGGAGATATGCCCTTCCCTGCACTAGTTTTCTCCCTTTCTACTTCTTCCGACTGGCTCTCTTGCTTACCGAAAGAGTCTTCCGCTGATTTACTCATCTGTTCCGTGGCCACCATAATAGGAGAAGAGCCCTCCCCTGCACTATTTATTTCCCTACCCACACCTACCGACTGGGCCTTTTGATTACCGAAAGAAACTTCCGCAGGTTTAATCATCGGTTCCGTGATCTGCTGAACGGGAAGCATCTCTTCCACATTCTCCACCTGTTTCCGACCCACTTCCTTCCACGTCCCTTGAGTCTCTATTTTTCCACCATTATTCCCCTGTTTCATCAAACCATTCCTACGTGCATGAAGCTGGCCATTCCGGCATACCACCGCAGTATGCCCCTGACGGAAGCAATTTTTACAATAAAACCCAGGCTTCTCATATCTCACCGTTTTCCAAATTTGATTCTTCCCAACCATCAATGGAAAACCAGCAACATGTTCTTCCCGAAGGTCCGCCTCAACGCACAGCCTTGCTCCAGTGGCTCGAGTTCTATATATAGTGGCATTATCAGTGCCCAAAAACCGTCCGAATCTGGTTGCAAAACTTTGGAGACAATCCAACCGATACAGGTGAAGAGGAAGGCCTGGCAAGAATATCCATTGAGGAGCAATGGGGGGTTCTCTTTTCACATCAAAACCCACGGACCAGCTGAACAACCGAAACTGCACCCTTGCCACCACCCGACCTTCACGAGCCCAAGCATGGAAGTAGTCTCTTTCATTAGCTAAATGGAGTAGAACGTGGAAATCATCCATAAAACTTACCAGCAGCACCTCACTAAACCCCCAAGATTTAATAATATGTCTTCTAAGGACGTCTATGGAGGGTCTCGTATTCAAGAATTTCAGAACCAACGCGAACTTCAAATCTTCAGCAGCCCGTTCCATTTCAGTATCAGAAAACACAAAACCCAGATCCCCATTAATCACCTCAGGCCTTCGGATTGGAATTTTGAATTTAGGGGGAGGAATCGGCCGCTGCAGGGCCTCCACGAAACTTCTACGCTCATTCTCGCCTTCACCGGTAGAACGCTCCAGCCCCACCAGAGGGGGCCCTACCGCCTTCATCTGATCTTGCCCGCCGGTAACAGAGGCCACCGAAGGGCCGTTCATCACATCCCATGAAGAGGTTGCGCCGCATGGGTAGAAACCCTAGCAGAGCATGCATGCAACGTAAAAGGAAAGTCTGTATATTACGCAACCTTCTCTCTCTCCTCCTCCTTCTTCTTCTTCCTCTTAATTATATTGATTTTTATCCATTCCAATCAAATGAGCTTCTTTTCATTCTTCATAGAAAATAGCCTAGTTTTCGTCGCAAAAAGTCTATTATTTCGCCACACACATAACAATCCGTTTGATAACAGATGGGTGTTTTTTTTTTCAAGAATTTAAAAAATATATGAAATTCTTGAAAAAACACCCATCTGTTAATTCTTCTTCTGGGTATTAGTTGATGGTATAATAAAAAGGTATGGTGCCAAAACTTGGTCCTGATCTTTCTGGGTTCTGGGCAATGGTGCTTGCCACTTCCAAATTTTCATATCTTTGCCTACCATTAATCTTTAATTCTCTCTTCTTTTCACAAAGTCCCACTTATATTGAAATTAAATTGCATCAACCAATATAAATATTGGCTCAATTTTCATGAATATTTCTGAAAATCTTACAGCCTGGATATTGTCCAAGAAGCCTATCTTTATAAGTTATGACATAGGGCAAGGAGACAATAGCCTATCTTTATAAGTTACAGCAAGGATATGGTCCAATAATTAGTTTCACAAAGTCCCACTTACAGCCACGATGCTACTAAACAGAAAACACCAAAGTATAAACCCCAAATCGTCATTCTCATCTTATATAGAGACCATATAAAAAAACTGAAATGAAAAATAAAATAATAATAAATAATAATAAAACAGAAAACACCAAAGTATTAACCCCTTTTGCTTGGTTCACATTCTTTAAGATTGTTCTTTAATGGGATATTGTTGTGTTTGATTACTTTTTTTTTTATTTTTTGAAAAGAAAACACCCCAACAAGTCAAGTGTTTCAAACAAAAACAGTACTTCATTCCAACATTCCTACAAATTAACCATGGAGATCTATTGTACTTTGCACAAGAAAACTATCTCATTCTCAGCATAGGGAGTTAGGGACCATAAATCACAAAAACTAAAATTATGCATAAGAAATTAACCAAATTTGATGACTAGATATCTAGGAATTTCCATCCATGTGAATATATTGAAAAGCTTGAGTCCAGCCTACGTCTCATGCCTTACAGGCCAAGAGAGAACTCAAACCTTATTATAAGATGTCCTTAGAGTTTTGGTAAATGGGGAATGGACTTTTCTCATTATATTAGGAAAAATACAAACACACGTGACATGGGAGAGTGAACTTTGAGCACAACCTTTAGCTCTAGCATTATGGGACCTTTGAGCATAGCCCTCAACTCTAGTGCAAAAACCCGGTCTGCATGTAAATAAAGGGAGGGGCTAGATCCATGGATACAAGCTGAATAGAACACCTCCATTCACTATGTTTTCTGTCATGCCTCCCTTCACCCGTGCCCCCCCCCCCCCAACACACAAGACATTTCCACAAACACCTTACCTTCATAGTCCAAAATCAAGAATTTAACAAAAGAAACATCATGATCAGATTCCTCAATACATTAGCCTTCCACACAGACCACACTTATATAATCTACACAATCTAATTTTCAATTTGTCCAGCCAAATAAAATCTGTCAGTCAGAGGATATTCCAATATTTCAAACCCAAAAAATATAAACTTACCATTGAAAAGAAACGGCAGGAAAAAGGCACTGTGGCTTGAAGCAATCAACGGTGGACGGGCAAAGTGACTATGAGCTGTGGCGTCGTGAGGCATCGTGCGGCGTGAGAGGCTGAGAGCTGAAGATGACTCGTGCAGAAGAATGAAGGCTGAATTTCTGAAGCAAATGGGTAAGAAGAAAGAAATGAGGAGTGTTTGAGCTGGAAAATTGCATATTTTAGCTGTTTAAAACCAATTTATTTCAACTGGTTCGTGACATTATTATTGGTTTTAGATGGGAAAATAGTTAATAAGCATAAAATCGAGTTGTGATTTTTATTTGATTAATATCATGTTTATGCTTAATTTTATAACTATGATTTAATTAGATAATATTTCCTCACATATATTTTTAATAATTTATTTTTATTTATTATTTATTTCGAGTGTTATTTCTTTATTTGCAGGATAAATAAAATTCACAAGCAATCGGGAAAGAAGCTTTGAAGAAGCATGTGTGAAAAAGAGCTGAAATTAAGTAAGAGCAAGCTGAAAAGTAAAAGTAGTGTTTTACGGCAAAGCAGAGGAAAATCAAAGAAAGCAAAAGAAATGGAGGAAAATAAGCTGCATGCACTTCACATGTAGTCAACAAAAAAAAAAAAAACCACCGAAACAAAAAATGGACGTATAGGAAGAGCTCATGAAAGTAGGAGAGTGTTTTTCTTTGACTTGAGAGAGACAACAAAAAGAAAAAGAGGAGCAAGCCGAAAGAAATCAATTTTTACGGAAAAGGTGGAAGAATAAAACTAGATGAAAGGAGCGGCTGGTTTTCGGTGAAAAAAGAAAACTTACGGAAGGAAGAAAACAAAAGAGGTTGAAGTTAGATGCGTTCAGAGGCAAGAATTACGGAAGAAATAAAAAAATAAAAAGGCAAGAAGAAAAGTAATGATTTCGGCTGGAGTTGAACATGAGAAAGTTGAAAGAGAAACATGAGGAGGCTTCTTTCAACTGGACTCATATGGAAAGGAAATAGAACAGAAGGGGAGACAGCACACATGCATAAATTAAGGAGAGAAGTCGGTGCTTGATTGGCTGAAGAGGGAGAGACGTGTGGGATTAATTTTTCTGGGGTGTGACAGAAAGTAAGGTGTCGGCGAGTTGGAGTAAAGTTGGACGTTCGGTGAGAGGGACACTTGGCCTGGGAGAGAGACTTGGTTGGGGAAGACAGATACCAAACCGAAAAGCAAAAAAAAAAAAAGGGGGGGAGGTGGCCTGGACATTCGGACATGAACTGAAAAAAATAAAAAAAGAAGTTTACGTGAGGAGCTGGGTGGTCTTCCTCTAGTTTCGGACGAACTGGAACTCTTCATCGAAGGTCTGTTATTTTTGGGGAGAGGAGCTTACGAAAAAGAAAAGAGACGGAAAGGAGCTTCGCAAGACGGGAGTTTCGGTTTGGCCAGCACTTTCATTTTCGTTTGAGGGACACGGACGGAGAACGGAACGTAGAAGAGGAGAGCTTGAAGGTGAGTAGCCTTCCGTTCGGATATATACTGCAGTTTATTTCTTTTCATTTGGAGGCTGGACTTTCAATTCTGTTTTGAGGGCAAAGAAGTAGAGCAGGATGGACAGCACATGAAAGAAAGATGTTTATGTTTAGAAGGAAAGGCTGAAAGACGTGAAAAGAGGAGGAAAACTAGTGAGCGGTTTCCCTTAAAAACGGGGACGCTGAAACGGGAAAAAGAAGGCAGGAAGTATGGGAGAGTTGATTTCCGTTCTGGTTGGATGATCTGTTCTGGCTTGGTGACAGTGGACGAGAGACTTAAAAGAAAAAAAAGGTTCCCGTTCCGTAGGATTGGAGAGGATAAAACTGGTGTCTTCGCAGAAACACCGAGGGGTTTTCTACGTTAAAAAGGGAAAGTGAGACGTGAAAAAAGGAGGATTTTTCGGAAGAGAGGAGTTTACGTTCGGAGGGGACGCTAGGCCTGAGCCGTTGAGCTGTTGAGACGCTGGAGAATTACTAGTGTGCTGAAACGAGAAGCACGCACGACCAGGGGCACTCGCACGAAACATGCTGGACTGCAGCAGGAGGCAAGAACGCAGAGAGCTGAATGGAGAGGCTGACGGAGCGCTCGTAGAGTTTACGTTGGGGTGCTTACCTTTTCGTTTGTGTTGACTGAATGAGATTGAAGCAGAGAGTAGAGGAGAGCAACGAGTTCACACGTGAAGGAGGCAGGCAACGCAAACTTGGGGAAATTTTCGTGAGAAGCTGCGAAACGGAAAGGGAGTTTTAACTTTTATTTTCTTTTCTTTTCTCTTCAGTTTTATGTTATTCTTTTCTCTTCAGTTTTATGTTATGTGTGGTTTCATTGTATTTTATTTTAATTTTATCCTGAACAATATTTTTATAGCACTTGTGATGAATATGTTTGGCTAAATTTAAATACTAAGGTTAGAGGCGAAGTTTAATGATTTAGAAATTGTTTTCGGATCGACGATAAATTTATTTTGCGAGTTTGATCGATTGAAGGATTTTATTATTGGATATTTTGATTATCTATATATTT